>JARHVA010007007.1:352500-547500 GCA_037957365.1 Torreya grandis
AAAATTGTCCTTAAACCATAACAAACCATTAAATAAATAAATAATGTTGTCTAATCAAACAACATAAAACTATATCATCAGAATCAAAAAATTAACTAATCATTAGTTTATTTCATTTCCTAATACTAATGCAGTTTGTACAGAGTAGAACGGGATATAACTTACTTCCCCATAAAATAGGTCATCATACCAATTAATTTTATCTCAAACATAAGTTCTAGAAATAAAAATAAAGTTCAACAAAAAATTATTCTAATGGATGAGGAAACAACCTATATAATTCCTCATAAACCTCCCATGTGGCACTATCTTTAGGATATTAATCCCATAGGACCTTGCATTGAGATAATTATTTGTTACATAGGCTAAAATTAAATGTATCAAGTATTCTAATTATTTCTACTATTACCACCCTTGGATCCAGAACCTATAATGCATTCTAGTCCAAAACATGTGAAGGATTAGTTATATACTTTTAAAGATAGGATACATTAAAAACATTATGAATTTTTGTTAAAGCTGGTGGCAAAACAAGTATATATGCTACATGATTTATCACTTATAAAACCTCAAACGGTCCCACATATCTCAATGATAGTTTATCTAATTTTTGAAAATTGATAGAACTCTTTTGTGGTTTAACTCACAAAAAACCTTATCTCTAAATGAGAATTGCCTTGCTATCATTTTTAGATTAGCATAGATTTTATACCTATCATTGGATTGAACCAATATTTACATTATTATCTTTAATTATTCTTCCATATTAGTGAGCATTTTAGGTCTAAAGACCACTCTATCTCCTAATTTATCTAAGCTGATAGGTGTTTTACACCACGTACCATATATTGATTCAAAAGGAGCCATCTTCAATGTTAATTGAAATGAGTTGTTATATGTAAATTCAACTAATGATAAGTATTTTCACATTTGTATTGTTGGTTCATGAATTGCATTATCAAAAGATACTCCAAGTTCTGATTCACTATTTATATTTATCCATCCATTTTTGGATGATAAGCTCTACTAAAGTTCAGTTATGTACCCAATGTTGCATTAAGAATTTACCAAAACTTTGAGGTCATCTAAGGGTCCTTATCTGAGATGATATTTTCTAGAAATTGATGCAAGTTATACACTTCTTTATGGACCTATTTACAAGTGTTAGTGCATCATCAATCAAATTTCCTATAATGAAGTGTGTTACTTTAATGAGTTTATCAATAACCCCCAATATCATATTATGAATATTCCTTGACTTAGGCAAGCCTTGGGCAAAGTCCATACTAATGAGTTTCCATTTTAATTTTGGTATGGAATGTGGGTACAACAAAAGAGAAGGATGAATGTGTTTAGACTTAACTCATTAACATTATAAGCATCTTGGTAGAATATATATTGCATCTTTCTTGATTCTTTTATAGAAAAATAATGTTTTGGCTCTGTTATGAGCTTAATCACACTGGGGTGTCTAGAATATGGAACACTGTGCAATTATTTTAACACGATTATCCTCAAATTTTATTTATAACACATATATCCTTCTATTGTATCTTAAAATTACATCATTCTCAAATTGGAATCCTTTATATCTAAGATCTGATTCACTATTTCTATTTGTCCATCCATTTATGGATGGTAAGCTATCCTAAAGTTTAGTTGTGTGCCCAATGTTGCATTAAGAATTTACCAAAACCTCGAAGACATCTGAGGGTATCTATTTGAGATGATATTTAATATAAACTTATGCAATATGTACACTTCCTTTATGAACCTCTTTTCAAGTGTTAGTGCATCATCCATCAAATTACCTAGAATGAAGTGTGTTATTTTGGTGAGTTTATCAACAACCCCCAATATCATATTATGATTATTCCTTGACACAAGAAAGCCTTGGACAAATTCCATACTAATGAATTTCCATTTCCATTTTGATATGGAATGTGGGTGTATAAATTGAGAAGGATGAACATGTTTAGACTTAACTCATTAAAATTCTAAGCATCTTTACACAAAATCTATTATGTCTTTCTTAATTCCTTTCTAGAAAAATACATTTTTTAACTTTTCTATGAGCTTAATCACACTAGGGTGTCTAAAATTTGGAGTGTTGTGTAACTCTTTTAACACGATCATTCAAAAAAATTATTTATAAGACATATATATCCTTTCATTGTATCTTAAAGTCTATCATTCTCAAATTGGAATCCTTTATACCGAAGATCTTGAGGATTATATTATATATATTTCTTAACCTTCTCAAATAATTCATCTCTTGGTGAATACTTCAATACTTGATAATGTTCAAAATTATAATGTACCTTCTATGACCAAGGTCATATAAAACTCTATTTTCCTTGTCCTTAATGTAGATAATGTCAAAATCATAATCTAATAGAAATTCTAACCATTATCTTTGTCGAGCATTTAGGTTGGGTTAGGTAAATATATACTTGAGTCCCAAATTATTTGTTTTGAACTCAAAAGGTTTTTCCAAAAAATAATGCTTTCATACTTATAAAACATGCACTATGGTAGCTAACTCCAAGTCATGTGGGACATAATTAGCCTCACAAGGCTTCAAATTACTTAATTCATATGCTACAACTTTACCATCCTACATAATAACTCCTCCTAAACCATCTCTAGAAGCATCGATTATTATTTTAAAAATATCATTTGGATCTAAAATTTAAAACATCGGTGCTGAAATAAGCCTCTTCTTCAAAATTTGAAAGGCTTATTCACACTTATGAGTCCAAAAAAAACACTTCTCTTTTCATTGTAGAAAGGTTTTTGAATTAGGTATTTTGGGAAGTTTAGCTTAAATTTCTTGTAATATCCCACTAAACCCATAAAGCTACACACTTCATGCATATTCCTAGGTGTTGACCATTCCATGATGGCCCTTATCTTAGTTAGATCTACTGATATTCCATTTACATTTTTAATGTGCACTAAGTATTGTAATCTTATTTTAAATAAGACACACTTAGACAATTTACCATATATCTTTTGCTTTCAAAACCATTACAAAAATGAATGCAAGTGATCAATATGCTCCTCTTCACTTTTAGAGTAAATGAGGGTGTCATTAAGAAAAAAGTACAAATCGATTAAGTTAATAACTAAACACACCATTAAAGAGATTTATGAATACTATAGGAGCATTCTTTAGTAGAAAAGGAAGCATTGTGAACTCATAATTCCCATCTCTAGTCTTGAAGTTTGTTTTTGGAATGTCTTGCCTTTTGATCATTAACTGATGGTACCCTTATCAAATTTTAATCTTGGAAAATACTATTACATCTTGCATTTGATCAAAAATATCATCAATGTCGAGTAGGGGATACTTATTATTAATGGTTACTTTTATCAACATGCTATAATCTATGCACAAACAAAGGGTTTCATCCTTATTCTTTACAAAAATTATAGGTGTACCCCAGGGTGAAAGACTTAGCTAAGTCAAACCTTTGGCTAACATTTCCTAAATTTGGGATTTTAAATTGACTAATTTGATGGATTTAATTATGTAGGGAGCCTTAGATTAAGGTTTTAATCATATAATTATATCAATGGTAAAGTTAACTTCCCTTTTTGGAGGTAAACTAGGTAACTCTTTTTGAAAAACATCCTTGAAATCTTGTTAAAAGGGGTAGTCTTTAATATAGGGTTCATTGGTTTCTTTGATTTAATTAACTTAACCAAGAATACTTGGCATCCCTTCCACTATGCCTTTTGAAATTGAATGGCTGAAATGTGTCTTAGTTTCAAATCTATCTTTTCTCCTTCTATTTGGATTTGATTTCTAAAATCATATAAGCATTCAACCTTTTTTAAAAAGCAATCAACCTTAGATTTATGCCTAGGGAGCCAATTCACCCCTAGGATCACATCACATGATCCTAGTGGTGTTTAATACTTATCAAATACCATGGTAAATTTTGGTAACTTTAAATTAAACTCAATAAAAAGCCTATCAACTTTAGCCTTGGATTCATTCTCGTATTTCAATGATAGAATTTTCCATGAGACCAACCTTCTTAGATAATTTATTTAACATTCTAGGAGAGATAAAACATTTAGTGGCTTTTGTATCTATTAAAATGGAAATAGGGTGCCAAAATAAGGTACCTAATAATTTGATGGGAGAATCTTGAAATTCAACTTCATGATTATTAAAATTTGTATGAATTCACTAATGAAAAGTTCCCTAATGTGATGTATAGTTAAACATTATTACTTTTGCCTTCTATCTTCCATTGAGGACAATCCTTAACATAGTGGTTTCCTCCACATGTAAAACATGTGCTAGGTGGTCCCTTCCACTCATATTTATTTCCTCCCTTGAACCCTTATTTTAAACCATTTACAGGTTTCCTATTCCCTAAAGTGTTAGTTTTAGACACCTAAAACTAGCCACCAATGACCTCCAACTAGGCTTTTGACTAATTTATATAAAAAATGTACAATTTGGCCTAAAAACACTAAAACATGATAAATGATGTGAACCTATCATATTCAAGTGCTGATTTTGGCAAAAGTATCTTTAAATGAGGCTATGCAATTTATAAAGCAACTAACTTTGATTAGATCATTTTGAGTCAAAATGACATTTTTGCACTTGGGGCTCTAGATTGCTCTTTTCTATCAATTTTATTGCATGAGACATGCACCTTTGTTATTTTGTTTTGGAAACATCCTAAATGGGATAATGTATCCAATGCATCTAACATCACCTTCCAATTCTAATCCAATTAAATTTCAAGATAATAATATGACATTCTAACCAATTTGATTAATTTGTGCATCAATTGCCAAGATTTACACCAAAATTGATAAATCATGTTTAAGGCTAATCAATATGAATTAAGATATTAAGTTAATTTTACATATAACTTGTTAAATATTTCTTTTTGGAAATTGATTTCTAATATTTGCATCATCAATTCAACTTGTGAAAATATCAAACAAATATTTGAATTTGGTGGAAGACATAATCATGATTGACCTATGTCTCCCTCATGCCTCTTTAATATAGATATTTATGTATGTAATTAAAAATATTAGATTAATTCATGGCCACACATCTTCATCTTAAGATCGATGATCATGGTTGATCCAACCCCTTTTGAAAATCTATAAATAGAAGGTTTCAAAGCCATAATTTTAAGTTTGGATAGCGCAAAGTTATATTGCACAAATAATTCCAAAAGCCATTACAATTAGTGTTATAATGCCAAATTTTTGAGCCAAGCCAAATCTAAAGCAATCACAAATGTGCCAAGGAGAAGAGGAGATAGCCAATCCTCCTTTGATGAACTCTCATTGAGCATAAGCCGAGCAAGCCACTTCAACAAGCTATTTTGAGCATCCAAGGAAGGTGAAGGATTTCTTTGTCTTTGCATTCTAGCTATGTTTCTCATTTGGTTTTGTTAATATACTCCCCCCTTGAGATAGGCTTAGGGTTTTAGCTGAGTGTGTTCTTTGTTTGGATTTGATTTCAATCACTAATTCCATACTAATCTCCCCCTATTGCAATCTTATGTTCACATTGTTGAACCTTACATTCTAACTATTGAACCTATTCTTGGAATTTCCATTTTGTTTCCAATTTTTTTTATTAACGATAATTTTTGGACCTCTAAACTTATTTTTGAATTTATCTCTAACCTCTCCAAGTGATTTCAAATTATAATCTTGCTTAACAACTTTATCAAAAACCTAGTCCATAGTGGATGGCTTATGATCATTCACTTCACATCTAATTTATGGATTTAAATCCATGATAGACTTTCTGAACTGAAATCATTTATATTTTTTCATATTAAGGTACATATTTCAAAATCTTTGTGAATCATTTATAGTACTCATTTATTTATAGGTATCCTTGTTTCTTATTTTGGAAATCTATTAACTTTTGATCAAAATACAAGTGTCATAGCCATTGACCCTAAACAAGGCTACAAAACTCTCCCCAGTGGTGGTGGTGGAAACAAGGCCCATATCTAACTTCTTATTAACCCACCAAGTTACTATTTCATTGTAAAGTTGATAGGCTTCCCAAATATCCTTGATTACCTTAGATTAATTTTGAATTACCCAACAGTTTACCATCAAACTTAGGTGGATTTAATTTCTTCATATCTTGCGTAAGTTCTTCAACTACTCATGAGTTTTCTAATTACTACTCCTCATCATGCTATTGATTTTAAGGCTCTCTCTGACCAAATATTTTATCCTCTGGCCCTTATTAGTTATTTTAATCACTCTTCTCATGAAATTCTTATTTTAATATTATTAATATGTCCCTTGTTTAAAATCTCCTCATAATCCCTTGAGGGAGGAGAACAAATGTACAAATGGGGTTAACATCTATTCTTAGTCTATTCCACATCACATGGCATGATGGAGGCACTTATTTCAAATGTTGGTCTAGTTGACATCATCCTGCATGGTGACATGTTAGCAACAATTAGATTAATGAGGGCTATAACAACTTGGAACTTTAATCGAACCATTAAAACTCATCACACCACCTAAACAAGAAGAGAAGCAAAGTAATGGGGGGTGACAGGGATAAAACAAGACAATTTATTGTGTCAAGATCCAAAGAAATATAAAGGTATATCATAAGCTTCAAAAATGTGGCCTTATGGAGTTCATACTATATATCAAAGGACATGATGATCTAATCACAAAAGACTTTGCCATGGGATGTAGGTGGAGTAAAGTGGAATTCAAGGGCCTCAGGGTTGAGATTTTGGAGGATCTGGTTAGAGAGGTTATGTGGATGTTATGCAATGGGACCAAGGACTAAAAAAATAAGAGGAGGAGTCAATAACTCATGGAAACCTTATTTGAGTCTGAATCCATCTTCCAAATTGAGAAGGGATTCTTGAGAGTAGACCTCCCTAGGCATTGGCCAAAAATTTGCCTACAGATGATAAATTACCTAACACTACAGGGTAAGTTTACACACATTTCCTCTCATCATTTTCTAATCCTTAACCATTTTAAGGAACACAACATTAGTTTACCGTACTTCCTTATTATGTACTTAGAAAATATTGTATTGGCCTTCCAATCAAAACCCACCTCTAACATTATCCATCAGGAGAATACATTTATTCTAGCCAATAAAGGGAAGGCCAAGAGGGGTATCAAGAAATTAGTAAGGATAAATAATAAGGGGATGCCTTTGAAATTCCTATGGAATATTATGAGGGTGACCTACCCTCCCACCCTATTTACCCCAAGAATCAGAAGCCTATTCAGGATGAAGATAGGAAAGGAAAAATTTTAAATCAATATTCTCTCTAAATGGTAAGAAAATAGATAAGAAATAAAGTAAAATCTTGGGTGACCCCTGGGAATTGAACCCCAACTTTGAAATCTAAAAACTGAAGGATATAAAAGCTATGAAGCAATAAGTTAGCAGAGTATTAGGGGATCACCCCAAAGGGTTTTGGAAAAAAATACATGACTTCCATTAGAACCTCCAAAGTCAAGGATGCCAGTTGGTTTCCCTTATGGAGGAGTGAAACATTATAAAATAGAAATCTAACAAGTTGAAGGAAACCTTAAGCAACCCCAAGATGGTTGAAGGTGGAAGTTTGAGGTTAGAATTCATTTTTGATAAGAATCCCAAGGAAACCATAAGGACCAACCCATCCAAAGTGACATCCCCCTCAAGCATTAAAATCAAGGAGAAGACCAAAACAAAGAACCTCGAGAAGGTCAAGGGGATGATTGAGTAGGAAGGAAAAATGGTAGAAGGCCTCAATGTTCAAACAAGAGGCAAAACTAGTAGTACTAAGAAGAAGAAGAAAAAAACAAGAAGGATACATGATGACTAAGAAATAGGTAGGATCCATGAGCCTTCAGAGGAAATTTAATGTGAATTCTACTTTTTTGTGTCATGTTAGGTTGTTTTCTAGTCTTGGTGTCTTAGCAAAAAACTAACAAAATTTTTTGTTGGTTGGTTGACCCATTTGGATTTTTGCTTTTTAGTCTCTACATTGGATAGAATTGTTTACTTTTAAAACTCTATGGTTTCAAAATCCTTTTAAAACTTGAATTTTATCTTATCAAATAAAAATATGTCCCTTATTTTGTTCATGATAGCAAGGATCTGATCAAGATTTACATCTTGTTCAGATGCTAGTCGATTAGGATTAACTTGAGTATTTTTATTTAAAATCTCCCTTAGTATTCGATCTTTCAAGTACCATTCTCCTTATTGAAATAGGATAAATATTTTAACATTAATGGAATCATTAAGTCTGAGCATTTAAATCTATGTTATTATACCACTTGTTACAACCCCATTAGGTTTTACTAAAAAAGTGTGTATTTTTTAGATTTTAATTCAACATACTTAAAGTATAATCATATTCACTAACATAAGTGTTTTACTATTTGAGAGCTAAATACATCTAATATAACATATGATAAAATATTACTAACCCACTAGTTAAGTTAGGATATATTGAGTTTCTAAAAAACATTTAATAGTGCAAAAGATAAAAAACCATATTTTAAAGTATATACAAAATGAATGGTACAAAAATACACTAAAATAACTCATTCTTATATCTAAATATGATAACATAGCCACTGTTATTCTCATTATAATTAATCATGTAAAAAGATACAACCATTGTTGTAAATAATAATAATAATAATAATGATAATAATAATAATAATAATAATAATAATAATAATAATAATAATAATAATAATAATAATAATAATAATAATAATAATAATAATGTACAAATAATATAATTTCCACTGAATGTTACATTATATGAAGTATAATAGTACATCATAACTTGATAAGACAACTCAAAATCAATACAAAAGCCATGAGTATGCATCTATAATGGTCGATAATCCAAAGAGAGGGAGAGCATCATCTGTAAACTTTTCCTCCAACCACAAATCATCGGTCTCCCACATACCTCCCTACTGGAAGTGATGCTTCCCTTCATAGAGGGGTAGATAATGGAAATGTAGCTATCAAAAACTTAATCAAAACCATGTGTGTTACAATCATTAATACATGCAATACTCATACAAACCATAAAAAATAATCCTCTATTTAGTATGACATCATGCACATACATGTAAAATAGATAGTACAATGGATTGAAAATGTTTCAAATAAAAAATTATTTTGACCAATTTGTTTCATTATATATTTTATATCTCTCATGAATGATAGTTAAATCCACACACACATACTCTTTTCTGATGAATCTCAATCTCCTTTATGTTACTGGATGGTAGATATCTGTACTTTATGGCCTCAGCCCAAAATACATATCATATCTTAACATAAAGGAACATGAAACTATATAAACTCATAAAAAATCCAAATACATTATACAACTTGTGCCATAAAATCAAATAGTAATTTATGGAAGATTCACTTAACCATTTAAAATAAGTTCAAAAGATTTTTCACTCATAGAAAAGAAGTTTATTTTTCCAGTAAAACATACTATCTTTGTCACATCCAATGATTCCAAACATCATATATTTATTTAATTCAAATTGCACAAGAATATATTTCAAAAAGGATCATGCCTAACACAAATATTTTCATATCAATAAATATCAAGTAAAAATAGATTTATTATTATCAACTTGCTTAATCTAAAATTTGAAGTGTTTATAAAATCATAATAATATACCTATTATCATATTTCTCTAAAACTTCACAAAATGAACAATGGTTCAAACAAGCTCAAAAATACTTAGCAAAATAGCTTAAGCATGGCTACCTAGATTTACTATCTTTATGTTGTACAACTCATTTCAAATATTTATATAAAGGAAACTATTCTCCTTTACACCAATAACTTGTTTTGTCATAAACTTCTATTGACTAGAACTCTAACTTATTAATTATTTTCTCATTGCATCTTTATTATCTTTAAATGTGTGTGCATGCACACACACACACATGTACATATACATGTGTGTGTGTGTGTGTGTGTGTGTGTGTGTGTGTGTGTGTGTGTGTGTGTGTGTGTGTGTGTGTGTGTGTGTGTGTACGTGTGTGCATGCATGTGTACATGTACATTATCCAACAATTCTATTATCCAAATAAGAGGATTTAGGTAATAGTCATTTTCTCATAAATATTTTTTAGAGGTATATATACATATTAATACAACTAAAACTTATCAAGTAATTCATTTTTATTTTTATCCATCTAATAATTCTCTCATTCCAATCTCAAATATACTATAATACTTATATATAGATTTGATCTACAAATCCATTAAAAAAATGACTATCTACTACTCATATTTATATGTATATATATATATATATATATATATATATATATATATATATATATATATATATATATAATTGTATATGCTCTCACCAAATACACACCAAAAATATAATAAATATATGAATTGAACATTCTTAATCATATATTTATGCTTATCAACTATAGTTTATATTAATATATGTTAAGCACAAAATATATTGAGAAGGGGGTGAATCAGTATATTATATAACTTTTACTTAATATTATTTCTTTTCTTTAATGCACTTAATCACACATTCACGATATGCAATAAAACTAAAACAATAACATGCACCACACAATAGAGAGAGAGAGAGAGAGAGAGAGAGAGAGAGAGAGAGAGAGAGAGAGAGAGAGAGAGAGAGAGAGAGAGAGAGAGAGAGAGAGTAAAATTTTACGTGGAAACCCAAAGTGGGAAAAATCATAAATCTCAAGTATACAAATGAGCACTAACTTAAATTACAAATTTCATAAGCACCAACTTGCAGGAGCACTAACCCCTTTGCTGAGCACCAACACAACAACTATTTGTGATAACCAACCCATAGGAGCACCAACCCCTTACAAATATTTTTGAGCACCAACCCATAGGAGCACCAACCCCTCTTGTGTATAAAACAAAACTATCTCTCAATGTTGCTTACTTAACAACTGATAGAACTCTACAATACCTCCTATTTTTCTCTCTTTTTTTTCTTATATAAAACAATTACAAAACCATGCACTCTCTTGCATATTACAAATGGTTTCTCAAGCCTTTATTTATATCTTTCTAAATGACCTTTGGCATTCACCCTTTGTGACTCTTCAATCCACATGGAAAATGGCATCAAACTTGCATGACCCTTCGTATTCTTATATTTGAAAAGTCACATGATGGCCCTTCATAAGAAAATGTGTCCCCTTTCATCTTTTGTATTTATCTTGGTGACTTTTTGTATTCCTCAAAGTTCCTCTTCATGCAAAAATAAACCATACCCTCTTTTGTCTTCACATGGTGACTCTTGGAATTTCTCAAGATGGCTCTTCATATCCCATTCCTCTTTTGTCTTTACCCCGTGACTCTTTGACTTCTCCATGGGCGCTCTTTTGACTTATATGCAACTAAAAATATATTCATTAATATTAAATAAATATTAACACATATTAACCAAGATATGAATATTAAAAACACCATTAAATTCTATGGGGCCTTTATCACCAATGCTAGACTTTTAACATCGATGACAATATTTCCAACAATTTCCCCCTTTGTCATTGATGGCAACCTCAAACTGAAACTACCACATCCTAAAACTTTTATTACACTGTCAACCTACACATACAAGCATCTAAAAAATATACAGTAACTCTCCCTTATTATATCAATCTATACCTATTCCCTGTACCTATTTCTACACCTATACCTATTTTTGTTCTTCTCCCCTTTTGACATCAATGGCAAAGGACCTATCCTGGAGCTAACACTTAGCTCCCCCTCAAATGATGTTGATCCTCAATGGTAGGAAGTAAAATAAATTACTCCCAACTTCTCCCATAGATACTCAAATGTGTCTTTTGGTAGTGTCTTTGTGAAAATATCTACAATCTGCTTTGTAGTAATGATATATTCCATCTTAACCTATTGATTTGTAACCTACTCTCTCAAGAAGTGATATCTGATAGGAATATGTTTTGTTCTTAAATGCATCACTAGATTCTTAGAAATATTAATATAACTTGTGTTGTCACAAAAAATAGAAATAGGTTCATCATATTTTTCTTTGATATCTTCCAAAGTTTGCTTCATCCAAAGCACTTGAGTACAACACAATACCACTACAATATATTCTACTTCAGCTGTAGAAAATGATACTGAATTCTGCTTTTTGCCTAGCCATGATACTAAGCTATCACTAAGGAAGAAATCTCTTCCACTTGTACTCTTTCTATCATCCAAGCAACATGCCCAATCTGAATCTGTATAAGAAACCAAAGTGAAATCTCTACATGTGGGATACCATAATCCATAATCTAATGTCTCCTTGATATATCTTTATATTCTCTTCACCAACTGAACATGACTATCTTTTGGAGATAATTTATATCTTGCAACCATACCTACTGCATGCATGATATCTAGCCTGGATGATGTCAAATATAAAAGACTACCAATCATAGATCTATAAAAAGATTGATCTGCAATAGGTGAATCTTAATCTTTGCTCACCTTATTTATTGTACTCATTGGTGTGTCAACTAGTGTAGAATCCTCAAAACCAAATTTCTTCAACATTTTCTTGACATATTTACTTTGAGATATGAAAATTCCTTTATTTGACTAAAATATTTGCAATCCTAAAAAAAATGACAATTTTCCAAGCATAGACATCTCAAATTATTTATGCATATTATCAAAAAATTCTTTTGCCATCTTTTCAATGTTTCCTCCAAAAATGATGTCATCAACATATACCACAACAATAGATTTATACTCACCTTCTATTTTGATATAGAGATTACTATCATCAAATCCTCTCTTGAAACCTTGATCTTGCAGGCACTTATCAAGTCTTGCATACCAAGATCTGGGATCTTGTTTCAATCCATATAGTGCTTTCTTCAATCTGCATATGTGGCTACTAATATTTGAGAGAATAAAACCCTCAGGCTTCTCAATGTAGACCTCTTCTTCTAGATTCCCATTTAGGAAGGTATATTTGACATCCATTTGAAATACTTTGAAATTTTTAAACACTACATATGCAAGAAACATTCTAATAGCCTCTAGCCTTGCTACTAGTGTAAAATTTTCTTCAAAATCTATTCCCTCAATCTGAGCATATCCTTTACATACTAATCTTGCATTATTCCTGGTCATTTCTTCATTTTTATTCAACTTATTTCTATAAACCCATTTTGTTCCTATCACATTGTGATTATTTGGTCTAGGAACTAATTCCAAAGTATCATTATTTTCTATTTGATTTAATTCTTCATCCATTATCTTAGCCCACTTCTTATCATGTCTAACTTCTGAAAAAGTTCTAGTCTAAATTTTGGATAACAAAGAGAAATTAACTTTCTCAGATTCACTTACCATTATGAATTCCTTCATTTATATCCTCAATGATGTCACTTTTATTATTATTTGTCTAGACATATTTGGATAGATTTTTGGTGTCCTTTTTCTCCTTCTTCTCATCTTCATCTAATTCTTCAAAATCTTCCTTTTCAATAATTTTAGGAATGTCTATTAGATCACTGATTCTCTATGCTGCATCTTCTTCTATCTTGACACTTTCACTTTCAACTATTTTCTTGGTTATTTTATTATAACATTTATAAGATTTAATTTTTAAATAATAACTAAGAAATATACCTTCATCTGATCTAGATTCAAACTTACCAAGTTTTTTATCGATTCTTTTTATAAAGCATCTACTACTAAAAACTTTGAAATAATCAACTGTAGCTAGTTTGTCTTTCCATAGCTCATAAGGAGTCTTGTCACTATTGACTGTCAATAATGCTCTATTTTAGATATGCACTATTGTACCAACTACCTCTCTCCAATATTTATCTAATATCTTGGATTCATTTAGCATTGTCCTTGCCATCTCCTAAACTATTCTATTTCTCCATTCAACTACTCCATTTTACTATGGAGTTCTGGCTACTGAATAATGTCTCTTTATTCCATGGTCTTCATTATACTCAATAAATTAATTTGACATGAATTCTCCTCCTTGATCTGATCTTATGCACTTAATCTTCAAACCACTTTCATTCTCAACCAATTCTTTGAATGCTTTGGAATGTCTGAAATCTTTTGATTTTTTCTTTAAAAACATTACCCAAGTCATATGTGAAAAATCATCAATAAGAAACATGAAATATTTCTCACCTTGAGTACTTTGAGTTCGCATAGGTCCACACAAATTATTTTGAACAAGCTTGAACATCTGAGTGATCGAGTACTCTTTTATTTTAAACTACCTTCTGGCCTACTTCCTCTGCTGACAAGGTTCACAAAGCATGTTGGATGGCTTTGCAATCTTTGGATAATTTATGACTACTTAATTATTATTGATGTTAACAAGATTGTCAAAATTTATGTGTCTCATTATCCTATGTCATATCCAAATTTATTCAATCTGACTCAAACAACATTTTTGACCTTTGATGTCTGATAACATATAAAAATTATTGCCTGTTCTCTAAGCATCTATAACCAACACATTTGAATCTTTTTTCCTAATTTTACAACCTTCTACATAAAAATTTAGTGTGTGCCCCTGATCACACATTTGACTTACACTCAAAATAATATGCTTAAGTCCTTCTACATACAAAACATTTTTAGTTTTAGTTATACCATTATCCAAACTTAGCATACCTTTTTCAACAATTCTGGCAATAGTATTATCTTCAAATTTCACTATGCCACCATTGATCTTCTTCAAGGTTATGAACTTGCTCTTATCTTCTATCATGTGCCTCGAATATCCACTATCAATGAACCATAGATTTCCTTCATTTCTTATATGCAAAGCTATTTGTACCAACATAGATTTTTTAGGTTGTTTCTTCTACCATGAACCTATTTGAACTTTATTCTTGATGAATGGAGTCTTGAAACTCTGGTCTTTCTTGACTGACTCTAACATGATTCTATTGTACCGAGCTATGTGTATAAATTTATTACATTTGTAACATATTATGGCCTCTTCATTAAAGCCTGATAGAGGAGCAAAAGAGTAGTGGCTTCTGCTTGACTCTACATGAGTTTTCTTTTCTTTATTTCTAAAATTGTTAGCCCTTTTTTGACATTCTATTTTATTATGACCATATCCATTACCATAAAAATAGTAACCATAAAAATAGGACCTATTTATGTATATCTAACATGATTTCCTTATTTAGCTCTATTCCTTCCAGCCTTCTTTATTTGAGATGTCCTATATATTCTTAACTTCTTCCCTTTTTATTTCCTCTTTTGTAAGAGCTTCAACATAGCTCTTTCCTTTTTCTATGTTAACCTTGTCTATGAAAGTATTTGCCTCCCCTTTCTCTTTTTCAAATATGATACCTATCTTATTTGACATTAATATTTAACTTTCTAATATCTTATTCAACATATTAGTGCTATCCTCAAATTTTGAATCATTGGCTGCTCTATCATTGATTGATTTATTTGTTTTCTCAATATTTGCTTTTAAAGAAGCAATTTCAATAACATACCTTTCACATTCTTCATTAATTTTTTCAACTATGTTGTTAGATATTTTTCATTCTTCTTGGTTTATTCAAAGTGTGCTTGTAGATCTTCAATTGCTTCCTTTGACTCCTTTTCATTTTTCTTGATCTGGAGCTTCAATCTTTGATTCTTCTTCTCAAGAGATTTTGACTCTTCTAAGGCACAAATGATTTTTCCTTCCAAATTCAATTTAGCTTCATTATATTCTTCTTCTTGATCATCTATACTTTTGCTTGCAAAGGCATCTTCATGTATGTCTATGAATATAATCTCTTCTTCTTTTGAGTCACTGACTCCACTATCTTCAACTAAGCTAGGATCTTTAGAATACAAACTCTTCTTCTTGAATCCTTTCTTGAATTTTCCTTTGAAATTCTTCTTGAATGTAGAATTTTCTTTTTTATTGTCACCATTACCCTTATCTAGGCACTTAGCTGCAAAATTTCCAATCTTTCCATAAGTAAAACATTTAAAAGGTAATTTTCCTTGATATTTACCTATGCCCTTTTTTAGATTGTGAATGAATAAAGCTACATTTTCATCTTCATCATCACTAGAAATGTCACTTGATTCTTGAATCTTAGCCTTCTCTTTCTTTAATGTCTTGAAAGTAGCTTCTCTCTTTAAGGGTTTCTCTTGTTCGGTTTACATCTTATATGCCATAAGAATACTATGTAGCTCATCCATATTTAGCTTGATTAAATTCTTCATCTTTTCAATTGCCAAAACGTTTGCATCATATCTCAATGGTAGAGATCTCAAAACTTTTTGTACCACTATTGATTATTCTAACTTTTCTCCAAGACCTTGAATTTTATTAACTATTTGATCAACCCACAAAAGGTAACTTACTATATTTTCTTCCTCTTCTATCTTCAAACTCTCAAACTATCTTCTGAAAGACTAAAGCTTAGCTTGATGAACCTTTCCATCACCTTTATAAATAGTCTCAAGCTTTACCCAAGTTTCATGAGCAAATTTATATTGCATACCTTTAACAAATTTTGATTCACATAAACTACATCAAATAACATTTAAATCTTTAGCATTATTTTCACTTGCCTTCTTTTCCATCAGAGTAGTTACAAGTGTCTGTGGCTCTTCATATTCCTCCACCACTTCTTGCCAAATGCCAAATATAAGGTCCATCAAATAAGTCCTCATTTTTATGCTCCAAAAATCTTAATTTGTCCAAACAAAGGGGCCTTATTTATAGAAAAAACTTCATATTATTGGCCATCATGCTTTTCCTGATCTACCTTCAAGCAGTTAAACTCTATCTAAAATAACTTGCTCTAATACTAATTGTTAAGCATGAAATATACTGAGAGGGGGGGTGAATCAGTATATTATATAACTTTTACTTAATCTAATTTATTTTATTTAATCCACTTAATCACACTTCAATATATGCAATAAAATTGAAACAATAACATGTACCACATGAGAGAGTGAGAGAGAGAGAGAGAGAGAGAGAGAGAGAGAGAGAGAGAGAGAGAGAGAGCATATTTTTATGTAGAAACTCAAAGTGGGAAAAACCATAGAGAATAATCTCAAGCATATGAATGAGCACCAAATCAAATTACAAAGTTCACAAGCACCAACTTGCAGGAGCACCAACCTTTTATCCGAGCACCAACCCACAAGAGCACCAACCCCTCTTGTGTATAAAACACAACTATGTCTCAATGTTGCTTACTCAAAAAATGATAGAACTCTACAATATCTTCTACTTTTCTCTCTTCTTTTCTTATATAAAATAATTACAAAACCATGCACTCTCTTGCATATTACAAATGTATTTTCAAGCATTTATTTATATCTTTCCAAATGACCTTTGGCATTCACCCTTTGTGACCCTTCAATTATCATAAAAAATGGCACCAAACTTGCATGACCCTTTGTATCCTTGCATTTGAAAAGTCACATGGTCACCCTTCATAAGTAAATGTGTCCTTTCCTCTTTTATCTTTATCTTGGTGACTTTTCATATTCCACAAAGTATCTCTTCATGGAAAAATGTGACATACCCTATTTTATCTTCACATGGTGACTCTTGGAATTATTCAAGATGACTCTTCATGACAAAATGCATCGCATTCCTCTTTTGTCTTTACACCATGATTCTTTGACTTCTCCATGGGCCCTCTTTTGACTTATATGCAACCAAAAATATATTCATTAAATATTAAATAAATATTAACACACATTAGCCAAGATATAAATATTAAAAACACCATTAAATGCTATGGGGCCTTTATCAACAATGCTAGACTTTTGACATCAATGAAAATATTTCCAACAATATATACATATATATGACTATTAATAACATAAATAAAATATACAACTATAGTTAATTTATGAATGCGTATGACTATACACCATCAAAACTATGCCTACAACTCTTATATTATTATGTATGGTTGTGCATCATCAAAAGTACTTAAAATATGAACCTAAAACTACTTAATTTGAAGACACTATAACATTTTGAATAAAATATGCACTTACAATTTGTTCCACTGCATAACACTACCTACAACTATAAGGTGTTCAATAGATGTAGGTAAAAAGAATGTTTTCCATTTATTTATATATCCATAATTTGTATATCAATCAAGACTAGTAAAAAAATCCAAAAGATGTTCCATATCCACCTAAATTTCATGTGAACCATTTATATAACTTTGACATAACTAGGAAAGAATAAGGTTCGATTTGCACACTTTCATATAAGTGAGTCAACCAACTAGAGTTTCTAATGGTAGGCAGTAATGTACTAATTTTTCTATTAAGATTTATAGTTTCATGAGATTGGTGTATCCTCAATATTATAATCCTACGGATGGAATCAATTTCCATCCTTAGGTCTATAAGAGTAACCTTTATAAAACCATAAATGGTATTTTATACTCAAGTACAAAAACCAAAATAAAACCCTGGGGACTATTTTTCAATTTGTCTAAGTATGACAACCAAAAGTGGCCAAAAGGGACTACCATTTTGAGATTTAAAAATCTAAATAACCTAATCTAAATAAAATAAGGTTTTCAAAACTTATTTATATACTAAGTTAATTAAATAATATAGTTAATTATAAATCACGCAAATCCCATAATATTTATATGGCTTGAATTTTCAATTACAGCACTTGCCTGGGTATTAGAGATAATGATGACCAATGCCTGTTGAATGCCCATAATGGTAATTAAATCCCTTTACTCTTGATAATCCTTTCTTATTTTTCTTCTTCTTCTTCTTCTTCTTCTTCTTTCTTCTCTCTCTCTCTCTCTCTCTCTCTCTCTCTCTCTCTCTCTCTCTCTCTCTCTCTCTCTCTCTCTCTCTCTCTCTCTCTCTCCAATGTCTTTTTTATTATTCCACTTTTCCCTTCTCTTATCCTATTTTGATTTTATTTTATGTTGGTGTAGGCTTTTTCCCACTATTTGGTTTTATCTATATGGTGTTATTTATCTTGATTAGGTTTAATAAAGCTCATTAGGGAAGATGATACCACATGCATTAAGATGTTGGTACATATTTATCTTCCACCTATATAATGAATATTTATATGTAATGGGTAATATTTAATTCTGGGATACCATGTCAAATTACACCATGATTAACTAAATAATGAAGCATGCATGAAGAACATATATGGAGTGAAATCTCATAACCTTTAAATGAAATAAGCTTGTCTCATAAAAGAAAGTTTGTATAAAAGTGTGGTGTGAGGATGGTTAGTTTTCAAATTTAGAAAAATGAAGAGTACCAATATTCATTTTAAATTTGGGATCATTTTGGGAGTGACATCACTCACACATCAATCACAAGTGATGGAAGGGGAAACACTCATAAAAGGTCTTGGCCCTTGGTCATATGGTATGGTCACATATAGGAGGCTTAAATATTGATTCCTAAAAGTGGGGGATTAACAATAACACCCAATAAAATATCCAATAAATACAAACATTTTCAAATTCATGTTGGGTGGAGATTTTTTATGCAATCTCAAATTGTCAAACAAGCATAACTTTTGATTGATAACTCCTTTTTGAGTGTCATTTTCTTCAAAAATACCTATTATTTTGTGTTATACACATTGGTGACATTTTTGGGCCATATATAGCTAATTATTATTCTAAAATTTTAAAAATTAGATGTATTATCAATATAATCTAACATCTCTTGAGTTATTTCATACATACATACAATTTGCTCATGACACATTTTTTACTATGCCTAATGTCTATGCGGAAGTGTTTGTATTTGTAAAATTATGGTGGGGAGTCACCACTAATATTTATAAGGGGGTATTGTGTGGTGATATGATTCTTTAGTTTATTTTTTTTCACATTCTCATTTTATACATTATGTTGATTCCTTCACTTATTTCTCATTTGTACGCATTTTAGGTTGTGGCCAACGTACTCTTCATGAGCATGCATTGTTCTTTTAACTAGGGGTTATTGTAGTTATTTTGTGTATTTGTTCACTTATTTGGTGTCTTCTATAAATCATGTCAAATTCACTTGAATATACCTATCAAGTAAAGTTTATTTTACATTATTGATTCTTATTAATAAGAGTAACTATGCTTCTTAGTGGGCTTCCATAGAACACTTGTTCATGAAAA
Source organism: Torreya grandis (assembly GCA_037957365.1). Classification (NCBI taxonomy): domain Eukaryota; kingdom Viridiplantae; phylum Streptophyta; class Pinopsida; order Cupressales; family Taxaceae; genus Torreya; species Torreya grandis. The sequence goes on from JARHVA010007007.1 coordinate 372,712, forward strand.
AGGGAAATAATCATATTACATTCCTATATGGATAGATCCATTATCTCATTATTTATGACAAGAAAATTAAATTGGATAAAAATTATGGTAAGGTTTATGGTACCTTTTTGTTGCATGTTTCATGGGATCTACATCACCATGTGTCTCAACACTATTTGGAGCATACTTCAGTCTCTTTTTGAAGATCGTGTTGAGATTTATATCACTCCCACTCCTCTTCCTATCAAAATTTAGAGACAATTGTACTCTCTCCTCATACTCATATTTATTATGATGACATATCTATGGTGTACAAAGCTCTTCCTTCTATTGAGCCACCACTACATGATGAGATTATGTTAGGGCCATCATAGATTGGTACTTCATAAGAATCTATTATTTCCAGTGAGACTATTGTTAGCCAAATTTGGCTACCATAGACCAGTTTAATAAAAATAATGTCTTTTAAATCCTTCGCCTTGGTTTTCAATATTGAAAATATTTTATAAGGCATGGCTAGCATTATTTAAGGTATTTTTGATAAGTTTAAGCCAAATGTCTTCCTAATATTATGCTTGTTTAGTCATAATGTGTCTTGGTCAAAGGAGATCAATGTAGGAAAAGAGTTGATAGATATTTATCATGAGATATAGTCTAATTAAAAGTCATTTAATGTGTCCCATTGTTCATACAAGTGTATTAAATGAAGTCAAAATTCATTTGTAACATTGCAACTCAATTTGACATGCTTATTTGATCATTTGTAACATATAATAAGGGAATATGGTAAGAAAGTGGTAGGTTTTTAGAATAAGAGATTGGTTTAGACATCATCACACTTTATTATAGGTTTTAGGGATCTCATATAACACTTTTTTATTCATTTTAGTCACTTTCTATGTAAAATATGATAGTTTTCAAGTAAAAAAGGGTGGTTTTCAAGATGGTCATATAGGTTGCAAAGGGAAGACCACTTAAAAAAATACTATAGATTATTATAGCTTGTATAGGTTCAAATACATGCATTTAAATAGGTCAAAAACATATTCATCTTTCCAATTGTTCTCTTTGGCAGCTCTAGAAGGTAGTTCAATTTTTAGTTGGTACAAGCAGTAGAGAGAGAGAGAGAGAGATGAAATATAAATTATTATGAATATTATGTGGTCCATATGAAATTATAATTTGTGGCATTAGTTTCCTAATTAATCCCTTAACTCTATGATAAATCACTAAGAGTGTAAGGGACTGATAATGTCTTATTCATCCAAGTAGGGTCTACGTTTGCTTCTGTTTATTCATGTCAAAGTTTGATGGAAGAAAATGTTTATTATGGGGTGATTTTAGGGATAAAATTTACCATTATTATTTCAATTTTATCAATTATCTCAACTGAATAGTATATCTTTAATAAATAAATTAGTGCCTCATGTATGGTTTAAACATTACCATCCTAACTGTAAGCATGTTTTTATTAGATATTGAGTGTTTTCATCTCCAAAATTTATAAATTTAATTTATACATCATGATATACCTATAAATTTAATATAATCCATGTCCCTTACCCTTGAAATATGGTTTCCTTGAGGACAACCCATGGTGGCATGATTCTATTAAAGTATGGTGTAGTAGATGGATGACATCCTACAGACCTAATGGTCAAAATTTGTCCCAAATGGAAGTGGAGAGTTAAATAGTGGTGTGTAAAAGATAATTGGAAAATAATTAAGTCACTATAATTAATGAAATATCCAATACATACTCTCAAACAAGACCAAGATAGGTTTTGTTCACCCATATGTTTGTAGACCTTTAGGTGGGCATTTATGGTTCTTAAACCTTGTATTAGGGATTAAAAAATATGATAGGGATCTGATGTAAAATTAAAATCACACATATATCCATAAATAATACCAAAAAATTAATTTGAATAACATGGATGAGTGCATAACTTTCAATCTTCATACATGAGTCTCATAAATGGAGTGACTAACAACTACATGCCTGTGTATTCAAAATAGAGAAAACATTGAACTGTGTGTTGTTTGAAGGAAGTAAAAAAGGTATAATAGGGTAAATATAAATATTAATCTCATTATAATATCACCTAACAATATAAATAGTTATAATTAAGGAGAAGGACATGCAAACCCACAACCATACTACCCATGAGTATACACAGTTATGTTTTGAAAAGTTGGAGAAAGAGTGTTAGTAGTTGTTTGAATGGAACATGTATTTGAATAGTGTAAAATGTTACATTTATAAATATAAATTATAATAGTATTTTTAAATGTCAAATTACTGATGGAGTAAGATCAAAAAGTGGAAATAGGCCTAGAATCCTAAAATCACCACCTATGGGTTGTTAATAACTAACATAGAAAGGAGAATTCATGCAAGTTGGTATGAAAATGATAATAGGTTATGTATTTTGATAAATGTCAAAAAAAATTTATCACTAGATAATGGTCACCAAGGTAATAAAATAACTCATAAGATGACTTATGCACTACAGAGAATAACAGGTCAAATTAGGCTTAAAATCTCATATAACAGCTTGTGTATGAAAACACAAGGTTAACTTGTGAATGTTATGTGAGTTAAAAGGTTTTATGAAGAGATGATAATTAAAATAAATATAACTCTATATTATTGTTTTTTACCACCAAGGTTATAATACTCGGTAGTGAGGGTCTATTCATTGGTTGTATTCAAGAGACCCAAAATAGTGACCTACAGGTCAATTTGAAGAGAGACTTAAGAAAGACTATTTGTGAAATGAATTACAAGTAGGATAAATATTTAGGGATATATAAAAACATGAAAAATATTATCACTAAATATGGAGTCTTTGGTGAAGGATGAAAATACAAAACATAAGACTGAGGGTTAAAAGTCACCATCAAGCCTAAGACCCTTAATGGGTCTACTACAGTCAGTAAGGCCAAGTCCTAAACATAATGAGACATAAAAATGAAAAGGGAATAATGTTAAAACATATATAATAAGTTTTAAAGTGTCATGGATATGGTTAAGATTTTTTTTTTTAGTTTGATGGATTTTTGAACCCAAAACCATACTCTCAGTCCTCACATAGTCAATTATCCTGAGAGGTCATTTTTGAATGCTCATAAATACTTGGAGGAGTTTCATGGTGGAAAAGTTTCATTGGATTTTTTGGTATGGGTATCCTACCTAAAATATTTTTAATTGGTTCAATCATTTAACCACACACATGTATGAACAATCTTTATGGTTGGAGTTCTTTCTAAACCTTGTGTTTATCTTGTGAAGGAGCTTGAGGGGTATCTTATTTTGCTTAGAAGTGTAAATAAGATTTTCATGGGAGATAAAGATCATATGGGATGATATTTTGTATCCATACTTCCATATTATGTAATTTTTTCTTAGTTTAAGTCCATATGCTTTATGAACCATCATTAAGATGGTGAACACCTAAAACCCTTGCTAAACCCTTCTAAAAGACCCAATGAGAGAAAATATGGGTTAAATTCATTTAATTTGAGTATTTTATATTTTAAATTACCATATTTATTCTAAAATATACCATTGGTACCTAAATAATACACTTGTTAGCACATTTGAAAGGTACAATGTATGGAATATGCCAAAAAAGCTCAATTGTAGGCTTGTTTGTGAATGTGTAAGGTGGTGGTAAGCCTTAAATCAGATATAAAGAATTTTTAAGCCTATAAAAATATCCCATAACCCATTATACACATTTAAAAATCTCTTAAGGTAGTATACACACTTTTCAAGTCAACAATTTAGGCCTAGAAAGTGATTACACTATTTTTCTAGCCAAGAAACTCAATTATAGGCCTACGAAATACTCTTGGAGAGATTTATTATAGCATATTGAGTTTTCATATGATTTTATATGCACTAAAAAACCATAATAAATAATTTTAACTTATTAATTTATTTATAAATCACTCTAATTCCTTCTCAAGCCTGAACATGCACCAAGGCTAGGGTTTTGTCCATTTCTTGGTTTACCCATTTGTATAGGGTCTCAGATCCTAAAATTTGACATGGAACATGATTATAGGGTATGAAAATTTAATAAAAAAATTAATTTAGGTTTGAAACATGTGATATATAAATGGATCCAAATCTAAGTTTTCTAATCTTAGAGACCTAATTGAGGTCTAATTGGAGAGAAACAAGTGGAGTAAGTACATTTTCACTTAGACTTTGGTCATGAAATTTTGTACAAAGTTGTAATAAAATAGTGGGTACTCAAATATATTATTATTTTTATAATATCATATATATAATATTCTACACAAGGATATTTATCTATTTTGAAGGCTACAAAGAAATGAAGGCAAGCAAGAGGTTTGGGTGTGAAATGGAGTACTAGTAAGTATTTGAGTCACTAAAAGGGGTTTATAAAAGTTTTATAAGGTGGGGATAATTAATTAATGAATACATATGTTGGATAGTAGAACTTGATCTTATTAGAATTCCCAATTCTTAATGGGAGGTGTTGTTGGGGGGGCGCTTAGCCCCCCACTATGGTTTCCATGGGGGTATAGTGGGGTAGTAACCTAATTTGGATCCCCCATGGTGGGGTTTTAGGTTAGTGCCTTGAAATCAAAAAAAATGTGAAAAATACATTGTAAAATATTGTAATTTCTTAGTAAATCTAAACTATTCACTATTAGGTCGCAGATCTAATGGTAGAAATTATGTTATATTTTTACCCTAATATGTAACCCTCCTTTGATATGAGGTCATTGTGATCAAGGTAACACATAGTGTGTGAGTGAAGAGGATATTAAAGTATATGTGTTACAGGTTTATCGCTTTAATTATTGGACTAAATAAGAGGAGAATTGATTATTTCTATGTGGATGTAGCCCATATTGGGTGAACCATTTTAATTCTATGTCTCTCTTATATTTTGTTTTTTGCATTTTATTTTTATCTGTATTTCATTAATATTGATCTAAATTTTATATTCCTAACAACTAGTATTAGAGATGAAGGTTTATTAGGAAGATAAACTAATAATAAAAGAGGGTTCTTGGTTCGAGTGGGAGAAATGGTGAAAGAAAGTAAGTTTAAGGTCTATAATTTCAATGACCAAAACTATCAGCTATGGAAGATGCAAATGGAGGACTATCTATATCAAAATAATCTTTTACTACCATTGAGTAGATAGAAAATAAGATAGCGACTATGAAGGATGAAGAATGGGAGGTTCTTGACAAAAAGGCACTAAGAACAATACAAATGTGCCTGATAGCATTAGTGGCCTTCAATATTTCAAAATAAAAGGCAATAGAGGATGTGATAAATGCATTGGATAGAGTGTATGAAAAGCCCTCAACTTCCAATAAGGTATTTATTATGAAGCATTTATTTCATATGAAGATGTTAGAAGGTGGGTCTGTTGTTGATCATTTAAATGAATTTAACATGGTCATAAATTAGTTGAGCTCTGTAGGAGTAAAATTTGATGATGAGGTTAGGTATATTTTGATTTTTTGCTCATTGCCAAAAATTTGAAATAGATTGGTCATGGTTATGAATAATTCAATCTCTGATTCAAACACTTTAAAGTGTAATGATGTTATTGGTGTTATTCTTAGTGAGGAAATGCGATAAAAAGCACATGTGAGACATCATGTAATGCTTTGACTATGACGAATAGGAGAATAAAAAAGGATAGAGGAAAGGGCCTATAGAATCATGGGAAGTCTAAGAAGGGTAGATCTAAATCTAGAGGAATGTTAGTGTGCTGGATTTGCAAGAAAAAAGGACACTTAAAGAAAGATTGTTGGTTTTAAAAAGGAAAACAAGGAGATAGACAACAAGAGAACAATTATGAAGCAAATGTAGTAGATGATGGGTTACAAGATGCTTTAATAATTTCATTATATAATATTAATTATTCATGGGTGTTAGATTTAGGGGCTTTATTTCATGCTACACCCCATAGGAAATATTATCAAGACTATGTTCAAGGTGATTTTGGATAGGTTTATTTGGATGATGGTGAACCTTGTAAAATTGTTAGAAAGGGTAAGATACAAATAAGATTATAGAATAGAAACAAATGGTTGATGAAAGAGGTGAGGCATGTCCATGAGTCGAGAAAAAATCTAATTTCATCAAAAAAGTTGGGAAGTGAGGGATGCACATTTACATTTACAAAAAATTCTTGGAAGGTCACTAAAAGACCACTGGTGATATCAAAAGGAGAGAAAGTAGGTAAATTATATTTATCTACTGGTAATGTTAGATCTTCTATTGCTTTAGCTTCTATAGAAGTGGATACAAAATTATGGCACCATATACTTGGGCACATGAGTGAAAAGGAGATGCAAGTTATCCACTCAAAGAATTTGTTTCCAGATTCGAAGAAGGTGGATTTAGATTTCTTTGAGCACTGTGTGTATATAAAATAGAAGAGAGTCATATTTCTTAGAGTTAGAAAGACAAAAAAGGATGAAAATTTAGAGATTATGCATACAAATGTATGGGGAATATCTTATGTATCATCTCTTGGTGGCTCTTCTTATTATGTTACTTTTATCAATGATGCAACTAGAAAAACTTGGGTTTATTGCATACAAAAAATATGATGTTTTTGATATTTTTAATAAATGGAAAGCTTTAGTTGAGAATGAGATAGGAAATAAGTTGAAGTGTGTTAGATCAGATAAAGGAAGTGAATCCTACAATAAGGAGTTTGATAATTACTATTCATCCCATGGTATTTTTAGAGTGAATATGGTTCAAAAAATACCACAACAAAATGGTGTGTCAGAAAGGATGAACAGGACAAGCATGGAGTGTGCAAGGAGTTTGAGATTTCATGCAAGGTTGCCCTTATAGTTTTGGGTAGATGTTATGGATACTATTATTTACTTAATAAACAGAGGGCCTTCAAGTCCTTTAGATGGTGGCATTCCATAGGAATCATGAATAGGTAAAAAGGTAGACTATTCAGTTTTAAATACTTTTGGTTGTGAAGTATTTGTCCATATTGATAAATAAAATAGAACCAATCTTGAAGAAAAATCCAAAAAATGTACTTTTATTGGATATGGAGTTTAATGATTTTGGTTACCATTTATGGGATTTTGAAAATCTCAAAATCATTAGGAGTAGAGATGTGATCTTTAATGAGAAGGTCATGTATAAAGATCAATTTCAAGGAAAGAAACAAGAAAAACTAAATATAGAATATACATTACTTGATGATATCACTAGAAATGAAATTCCAAAAGTGCCAGAAAATTAGAATGTGCAACAATTACAATAACAATAATAAGCACCTTAAACTCTTGAAAGTGTAGGTAGAATATCTACTAGAGTAAGTAAACTACCTGAATGATACTCTCCTTCAATTTATTATTTATTATTGACTAATGGTGGTGAGCCAAAAAGCTATGAAAAAGCAATACAATTAGAAACTAGAAAGAAGTGGGAGCAAGGCATAAAAGAGGAGTTGGACTCCTTGGTACATAACCAAACTTGGGATTTGGTTTAGTTGCCTACAGGTAAAAAAACACTTTAGAATAAATGGGTTTATAGGTTGAAGGAAGAAGATGGAGGAAAAAATAGGTACAAGTGCTAACTTTTTGTAAATGGGTTTGCATAAAAGAAAGGTATAGATTTTGATGAAAGATTTTCTCCAGTTGTTAAAATGACTTCCATAAGAATTGTTTTAAGTTTGGTAGCAGTAGAATATTTCCTTCATGGTGACTTGGAGGAGGAAATATATATGGAGCAGCCACAAGGATAAAAAGTCAAAGCTAAGGATAAGATGGTGTGCAGGCTGAAGAATAGTTTGTATGGCTTAAATAAAGATCCAAGGCATTGGTATTTGAAATTTGACATGTTTATGATAGAAAAAGATTATATTAGATGTCATTTTGACCATTGTGTTTATTTTAAGAGATTAGATAATGGAAACTATATTATCTTTTTATTTTATGTAGATGACTACTTGTTTTAGGGTCTAACATGTAGGATATAAATGAGCTCAAAATAAAACTATCAAATTCATTTGGAATGAAGGATTTGGGTATTGCAAAGCAAATCCTTAGTATGAGAATAAAAAAAGATAGGAAAAATAGAAAATTGACATTATTTTAAGAAGAATACATCAAGAAGGTGTTAGTCATGTTCAATATGTAATATGTAAAACCAATGAGTACACCTTTGGTAGGGCACTTAAAATTAAGAAAGGAATAGTGTCCTAAAATATAGGAATAAATCAACTACATCTCCAAAGTTCCCTATGATTCAATAGTTGGATGTTTAATGTATGTTATGGTGTGCATGAGACTAGACATTGCTCATAAAGTGGGAGTTATCAACAAGGTTTATGAATAATCCAAGAAAGGAACATTAGGATGTAGTCAAGTGGATTCTCAATTACTTGAAAGGGACCATTAATAGACAATTATGCTATGAAGGGTCATATGTTACCTTACAAGGATATGCTGATGCAGACATGGCTAAAGATTTAGATGGTAGGAGGAGTACCACAGGTTATGTATTCATTGTTGGTGACACAATAGTTTACTAGATTTTAAAATTATAGAAGATCATTATTTTATCAAGTATAGAGGTAGAGTATGTTGTAGCTATAGAAGAAAGTAAGGAGATGATATGGATGAAGTAGTTCATGGAAGAGTTGAGGTAGAATCAAGAATATTATAGGTTATATAGTGATAGCCAAAGTGTGATTCATTTTTAAAGAACTCAACATTCCACTCAAGAACCAAACACATACAAATCAGGTATCACTTCATTTGTTCAATTTTGGAGGATAGTCAATTAAAGTTGGAAAAGATCCATACTAGTCAAAATCTTGTATATATGCTAACAAAGGTACATATGTAAAATTTGGCAAATAAATAACTACATGGCTAAAACTTTTAGTCACAACTAAAAATGTCTAAATTCTACCATTTTATTTTTTAATTCAGCTATAAATGAGTAAATAAATGACTAATTTGGTCATCGACTAAAAAATTATTTAGTCATACAAATAAAAATGACTAAATAGTTATGCAAATACAAATTAGATGAAATTAAAAAAAAAAAATTTGGCAGGAGTGTATTACGTGTGATTCATTATTTATTAAATATTTCCTCATTTTATTAGTTGGTAATTACCCTATCACTGAGGTGATTTTAGTTATAACAACTACTTGCATGGGTGATAAATCTTGTTTAGAGAGAACCTGGAGACTTTTGAAAAGGTGGTCAAGGAATTTGGAGTTTGATACAAATAATTTAAAGTTGGTGAGGCCCTCTGTAGTGAATTTTGATTTGGGGACACCCTCCACAATGAATTCAAAGGTAATTTGAAACCCTCATTACATTAAACACAAAATATATATCTTTGTGGTTGGTAACTTACATTAGTTACATAGGCAATTAAGTACCAAAATCATACAACTAGTTTAAGGTTTAGGGGATTGTTTTTTCATTAGTTTCCTTTATGGATTTTGGAGCATATGGGAATTGAACTTGTAACTCAAGTGAAACACCACCTTATTCTATTTATTTGAATAATTTGATATCCTTAAAGCTCATAGAAAAAACTATAGAATTGGCACTGGGGATTTTATTTATGAATTCAACCCAAATGTCATTTCCTGATGCCTCCATAAAAGTTTGTTGAGAAAAATCTAGTTCATCACGCTCAACATGAAGAACCCAAATGTTGTTTAATAATTCAATGGGTACTTCTTCTCTACACTTCTTTAGAAGAGACTTTTTTGTCTTAAGAGAATTTAAGGCTATACTGGGGTCTAACAATATTAATAACTCACCCATCTTGATAAATGCATGGGCATCATATGGATCTATGTGAGTTGCCTTTCTTAAAATTTCCAAAGCTTTCTTTTCCTACCCTTGCTAAGCATATATATAGCCTACAACTTTTAATCTATCATAGTTCTTAGGGTGGACCTCTAAAATGTTTTCAAAATTTGAGAGAGAACTCTTAAGATCTCCAAGCTTCAATTGAACCTATCCACAATATCCTATGGCCTCTAGCTTTCTTTGACTGATGCCATGTAGTAGCTATCAATGGTGTCATAATCACCTTTACTATGATAAGATCATGTAATATTATAATATGAATGATATTTCATGAGAGGGTAGTCAATTGGAATAAGATCTATCTCAGTCAACTATTCCACAAGAAAATGCTGCCCTGTGAAGAAAAAATGGTTTGATAAATGATTCAATGCCATTGCAAAATGCGGGTATAATTCAAAGGATCTACACATATTTTCCATTCCTTCATGAACACTAGATTTTTCATTAACTATGAGAATTCTACAATTAAAAAATGCACAAAACTAACCATAGAGATTTATGTAGAGGTAGAACATCATTTCCTAATGCCTCCATAAAAGTTTGTTGAGCCAACTCTAGTTCATCACACTCAAAATGAAGAACCCCAATGTTGTTTAAAAATTCAATGGGTACTTATTATCTGATCTTCTTTAGAAGATATTTTGGCATCTTAAGAGAATCTAAGGCTACACTAGGGTCTGATGATATTAATAACTCACCCATATTGATAAATGCATGGGCATCACCTGGATTTATGTGAGTTGCCTTTGTTAAAATTTCCAAAGCCTTTTGTTGGTTCTAAACTTTTCATTATGCAAAACCTTAAAAGGATGCAAAGCTTTATGAATAGGCTATGCAACCAATTTGGCCAACTAATATAATCAACTCAAGTGGTTAGGATTCTCTACACTTTAGGCTTTACTTTACCCAGTGGGTGTTACCTTACATTCACCAATGATTAATTACTCCTCAAATTTGCTGGTAACTTTAGATCAGATTAAATGATTTATGTAATTTTGTCAATTGAATCATCCAAGTCACCCTAATCCAAACTAGTATATGATTTGAATTATTTTTTTTTTAAATTTTGTATTCTACTATTACTCCTACTCCTACACAATAGAAAATTAAAATTGGAATTTTTTAATATGATACAAGGAAATGATTCTAGAAAAGAATTGATTTGTGCCTTTCTCAACAATTGGGTAATGAAGTCTGTTCACAGAAAGATTTATGTTTTCTATCTAGCCATAACTTGAATCACTTGGCATGGGATTGTCTATGACTGGCATAGACATGCAAGATTATTATTACCTAGATCCTCTTAATTATCCAAATTGAATCTTCCAAGTTACAATGATTTATTCAATGGAATTTAATCCCTACTTGAGGAACCCCAATTAGATAAACCACCCAAAAACACCAAATGTGTTTTTAAGAACTAAACATATACTTGATATCTTAATTTAAATAAAAAGTAGAAATAAAAATGGAGACAACCAAATAAAATATAACATGAATATTCAACAAGTAATTGAGAACTAGATATATGGCACCAAAGAAATGTGGTATGAATTTATTGATATATCTTTGAAGAGCATGCCTTACAATGTCTTTTTCCAAAATCAAATTTACAGAGAGCTTTCCCAAGGTCTTGGTTTCCTTCTTATAGGGGTGACGGAAGCTACAATATTCATACCTTTCACATTAAAAAAAATGACTTTTCATATACCCACCCCTTAATATGACCTATTACAACATATACTTTTTGACAGGACTTAAAAACACTACCAAATATATGTTGAATACATATTGGAAAGCATAAAAATAAGAAAAAGGCAAAATAGGAGGGCATCCAAGATTTGTTGGTGCCATGTTGATCCCAGCTTGATGCTCATTGCTCATCTACATACTTGGCCTACTTATTCTTTAGTTGTCAAATATTGATTCTCCCATTGGTACACTATGAAATCATTACACCACTTATATTGTGGGATCTAGAGTTGGTTGGCCTAGTGATCTTTCCATATTTTGTCCAATAACACTTTTACATTAATGATAAACATTGCATATCTAGCATCTAGAGAAATTACTCTATCCAAAATGACATTAAAACTAAGAATATTTATGTTTTGATATTTTTTCAAGAAATCAATGACTTGAGAAACTATTTGACCATATTCACTTTTCCATGCATCAAAACCTATGATCTTTTTATCCTCTATCAAAATGGAAGGAATAAACTGGTGTTTAAAGGTAGCAAAAGAATCAATCTTTGCCTACATTTTTTGGCTCTCACCATTCACATACTAAAGTTCATCCAATATCATTTTCACTATCTTCTCTATTGGCTTGAGTGAGGTTAGAGCACTTGGATCCATATGTATAACTTTTCACAAGGTTAGCAATGCATGGTGTGTAGGTTGCCATTTCTTGTATATTAGATCCAAAATAGAAAGATTGACCTTCAATTGATCAATGGCCTGAGACAAGGAAGAATAACATTCATACACATCTCCCAACTTGTCAACAACTAATTTTAATCTATATTCCAAAATCTTCTAAAACACCTTAAGTATTTCCAATTTGGCCTCATCCTTTGTCTTCTCATTTTGATTTTTCAAATCTTCAATTTCTTTCTCCAATTTCAACTTTAATGTATTTAACTGATCAATTGGGACTATATTATCACTAGTTATTTGTGACATAGGGGCTTAGTATGGCACAATTGCTTGGCTTTAAAAATCAAGCACTGATGTATCCTAAAATGTTTTCACCATAGCTATTCCCCTCAACTCCTAGACTACATCAAGCAATCTTGGATTGTTGGTGTTCTTTTATGTGGCCCATATTACTAGAATCTCTATCTTTGGTTTAAACCCACAACCACTGACACCATCCTCATAACCAAACTCAAAAACCATCATGGGGTCATCTTAATTTCTCACTTGGTAAAAAAAAACATTTTCTTCAATTCAAGGCCAGGGTTGATCAATATATTACTCTTTAAAACCATTTATCTAGCCTCATCAGGGCTGACATTTATTTCATCAAATTTTAAATCCTTAAAAGTCTGTGTCATAATTTGATCATGTTGAGATTCATCAGTTCCCATTTTATTTATTTCCACCTTTTCTTCAAATTCTTTCATCTTCATTTTGATCCAAAAATATTTGAATTATGGGGTATTGATGAAATCATCATCCTTGATGAACCTCATAGAACCCACATCCCTTTCATCTTCTTATAGTTTAAGCTCACCTTGTGTCTATTCATCCATTCTCGTTTTTGGTTTGTGTGCTTCTATTTCTTGACTAACAAGGGGTTGGTCAACTTCATCTTCCTCTCCCATATGCCTCAAAATATTAGACACCTCCTCAGAATCACCAACTCCTTCAGTCATTTCATATGGAACTAGTGAAAAAACATCATCAGTCCTTTGCCTTTTTGTAGGTGGTGAATCAGGAACAACTAGATCTTACACTGACATTACATCTGGACCAGGTTCTTGAATCATTAATCTTGTTGGCTTTTTGACAAGGAGGTTGGTAGCCTTTGTACATTGCTTCTTAGACTTGTCATATATTTTCTCAAAATTATCAAGTATCAAATATATTCTTTTTAAACTATCCTTATCTTCAATAAAAAATCTTGAACAATTAGGGTTTTGTTTTCTTCTATCATCCTCAATCTTCTTCAAAATTTCCCATTTCCTTTTCCTATTATATACCTCTTCAAAAGTGACACAATTTTTGATCACATCTTCATCAAAATTGATTTGATGGGATATCACCATTCTAGTAAGGATGACTTGTATAACAAAGTTCATGTGACCCTCTAGATCACAAACCCTTTCTATCCCTAATTTCACAAAATATTTAGCCTTTAAATAGGCTTAAAACTCCTCCAATGTATATTCACCAATGTACCATTCACCAAACTTAGTGGAATCTAGAAGAAATTTGCCTTTATTTTGTTTTTCCATCACATCTTTCTCCATCCATAGTATCTACCACATGAATTCAAGAAAAACAATTTTATTTGGCACAAATTTTGGCAACACATGGGGTGGTTGAGTACACCCATATACTCTGATTATAGTATGGTCAAGCAAGAAATACCAATCAACAAAGTTACATTTTTGACCCTGTTCTATCCTATGAGAAAGAGGCCTCAACATTTCTCTGACCTCTATGGTCAATCTAGAAAAAATGCTACCAAGGGAATTCATTATTATGACTGAGAAATTATCATGGAACATAACATTGTTATAGTTCTGACAATGAGTGTCCTATTTGTAACACCAGCATTATGTAGGCAATCTCTTTTGATCAATCATGCTCAAGTCCATATTATTGGACCAATTCCTTCTGTTTTGATACAAAATTAAATGACACAACAAAGAATAATATTTGAACTCCATAAGTCTCTTTTTATCCCTTATTTGCAAAAATATGTCATGCAATTTCTTTTCAATAAATGATGCAAAATCATACTCAACATTAACATCTAGGTTCTATATTCTCATATCCATCATCATCATCATCATCATCATGCCAACTGACATTCTATCTTGGGCATCAATTCTTAGCACTTGACATAAAGCAAAATATGTCCTTTTGAAATACACAACAAAGTCATCAAATGGAAAAATCTCAACTATAGTGGTTAGGATTGAAATCCTTCTATTGTTGGTCCCTTTCCTCATGTACATGGGCAACTCCTCACTCTTATGTGTATTTTTTAGACTGGTATATTATTTTTCACTCTTCTTCAAGTCATATTTTGTGAGGGTTTGCTTTTTGAGCATAAAGCAATCAATGATTGCATTTCTATCCATAGTCACTAATGGTGATCCATTTGGAAACCTGATAGGTTTGGTGGTTGGATGATAGTGATGTGTCAATATCCTGATCAAATCCACATAAATTAATACATTTGAAACCACAAGCTTAGCCAATTCAAATTCCATGGGTTTGTAACTGGTCCCTGTGTATATTTCTTTTCATAAAAATACCAAAAAAGGTTATATCCTAAGATAAGGACTCTAGCATCTCAACACCCCTCTGCTACATCCTTGAATAGTTTCTTATACCCTTTGTCAATTGAATTTGGTAAAATGCCCAAAAATGACTATTGAAGGGGCTGATTCTTGGGAAAAAGGGGTTCAATGTTCTTACTTGTAGACTCAAATTTATTAGGTGCCATAGTTTAATGATTTTATGAAGTAAGGTTTTGATAGTCACTTACTCTACCAAACCAGTTAAAAATAAAACACAAATTAAATACCAAATTTTATGAAGAGAGTGATGATGTAGACTTACCCATTTTTAATATGATTTAAGTGCACATACAAATCTTGAATTCATCATCTAAAATCACCATTGAATTTGCTTGAATGACAAAATATAAATAAATTCCAAATTTTATCTTGTTATAGAGCTGGTCATTTCACCATTACTCTGGTTCATGTCATGAAATTGACAAATCATAGCATTCAAGTATTTCAAACATAAATCATTGATTTGGTCCAATCTAATGGTTGGGTGGACACTTTAATCATAGGCATCAATGATAACCATTATGGGGTGATGATATAGTCATTTTAGCATTTAATACTTTATCGCATCATTGTAAGACCCATTTAGATCTATCACAAGACTGTAGGAGCTTTTGGATGGTTATACCACATCTTTCACCACTTACCACCACCCTTTAAACCTTGATACACATCATCATGGGATGGTGGGATAAATGTTACCCTTTATAACTCATACCATGTTACCTCCAACCTTTGATTTGACCATTGTGGGATTGTAAGATCCTTTGGCATCCCTTCACTATTTATCATATCATTACAAGTATTGGATTTGACTGTGGTGGGAGCATAGGACATACTTTAGACAAATTTTACCATTTATCGCTAGCCCACAAGACCTTCTCTAAAACACAAAAATAGATAGAAATAACATATATTGTATAAAGTGTTACATAAAATCTATGTAAAAAATCTGACCCTAGAAATGTGCAGTTAAAATTATGATTATTGTTTCTCTAAAATTTAGATTTGGTAGGATATGGTTTCCATGATCATGTAAAATGATCCTAATAATATTCTTGAGTAGAGAATTCATTTTTTTTAATTCATATGTACCTTCTATAGTTAAATTTTTTACCTAGAGTGTCAAGGAAAATATATGAAAAATCTAGAGTGTGGACTCTAGAGAGTTAGTATCTTTAAATATGTGTATTAGGGTTTGGGTGGCTAATGTCCATTGATTGACCCTTTAACAGTGAGACACTTTGTGATATAATAATAAAATTGATGAGAATATTGAAATAAAAAAATATGTGTCTCATATATTATGAATATGTTCAAAGTTAAGTGTGTAATTGATAATGCTTATGTGTGAAATGAGTTACAACACTTATCTATTTATAAGTGACTTTGATTTCAAATTTGATAATTTTAATATATGACAAATGATCATAAAAGAAGGTCATGAAACATTATGAGATTATACGCTATTATACCAAAAACATAAAAAAACATAATAACTGTTATGAAACTTTAAAAATGTGGTTTCCACATTTAAAAATCAACCAAAATACTAATATTATTCAATTTAAAAAATTAAGTATACATATAGAAATATAAATAAAACTTAGGGAACCATTTTAAAATACCCTAAAATGGCCTCACCCAATCCACAAATCCCTAATTAAATACACTTTCCAAGTTCATTTCATAAAATTCCAATCAAAGGTCATCCATCCAAATCATATAAAGTTATAGTAACATTAAGCTACCTTACCATACATACATCATATTTATTGAAATAATAGTCAACCCTTACTGTCATATCACCATTTATCTTATTGCCTACCATGGGGCTATGGTGAACCTTTACTATTTGCTCTTATTGTATCACCGCAGGTCAAAATTTTGTTTGTCATGAGGTCATGGTGAAATATTATATGCTACTCAAAATCTTACCACCATCTTTCCAATTACTTTTAAGACCTCCACGGGGTCATGGTAACTAGTCTATATATACCGCAACACCCCAAGTGAAGTTCCTACATGTTGTAGGGAAGCAGTAACTATCTTTTCACTTACTTTGGTTCCCTCACACCTACCAAAGCTATTTGAATGTACTACGAGGATATGATAAGAGACAAAAAACACATCAATGATCAAAATACAAATGTATTTTGCATGGACATGATATGGGATGCTTATGAATGACTCGTAGAAGAATTATAAAAGGAATATGGACTCCTAAGATGAATTTTGGAATAAATACGTCAAAGAAATATGGTCTCATGGTGATGAAATGCCATGAAATTTTTTTTGTTATGGATTGTCATGGTATTCCATCACCATGAGATCACATTTCTTTGAGGAATTTTTTCAACTAGTTCACTATCTTGTCTATGCTATTACTTACTATTATGATTTGATAGATTTTCCCAGCATCTATAGCTTGTTTGAAAGAGCTTGTTTTAGGCTTTTATCCATAACAACAGGGTAGTGCACTATTTGATAAAATTATTTGGTAAACATGTATGAAAAATGTGGTAGCATAGACAAGGTAGTGAACTATTTGAAAAATTTCTCAAAGAAATGTGGTCTCATGGAATGCCATGACAAGAAAATGCAATTGTTAGATGCTCCTAGTTATTAGTTATGTAATAAGTAATTGCATAAATGCTTAGGTTGACTTTGTAAAAACTATATTGTAATTGAAATTTTGTCATCTATTAGCATCTAGTTATTAGTTATGCAATGTGAAGTAATGCTTTGAGTTTGAAAGATGTGCAATGCAATGTAATCAACAATTTGAATATAAACTACAAAAATCTATTTTTTACAATTCATTAGTTAAAATCTATATTTTATTTTCTCTCTATAACTATATTGCTATGGAAATGGCTTTCAATTTTTTAAAAAATAGTTTTTGTCTCTTAGTCTACAATTTTTTTCATTTTTTTAAAAATATGATTTTTCTCGATATTTTTAAAAAATCTTGAACTTTTGATTTGCCAATTTTTTCCTTGAAAGATTTGTTTTGCTAAATGTAGAATATTACAGATGGATCAACATCAAAGGTTGAATATGGATCAATACCATGAATTTGATGAAAGAGTAGCCGATGAGAGGGACATGGATAAATATCCATGTCCATGTAATGACTGTCTTGGTGGAAAGGTAAGAAAAAAAATCTTATTTATCAACATATGATAAGATATGGGCATAGTGGTATAAAACCTTGGGATTAAAATTATTATGAAGATATGATAGAATTGCAGAGTGTGAGAGATGAAGAGGAAACAAACATAGATGAAGTGGAACCAAACATAGATGAAGAGGCAATAATGTTAGACAAAGGGTTTGAAGTTGATAGAATGTTGAATGATGGTCTAAATAATGATTGGGCCAAGTTTATGGAGGATGATTTAAAGCCTATGTATGCTAATTGCAATTTATGTCATTTGACAACAATCCTTCAAATTCTTAACTTGCAAGTGGTTGGTTGGACAAATGAGAGTGTAGATTAGTTATTAGCATTATTAAGTTCATTATTACCACCTGAATCCACATTACTAAGAAAACACAATTAATATAAAAATTAAATCACTAAGCTAGGATTAGGGTATGAAAACATCCACACATATGTGAATGGTTGTGTATTATTTCGTAATAATCTTTCAAGTGAGAGTGAATGTTTGAAATATTAAGAAGCGAGGTATAGACAAGGGTTAAAATCAGCTATGGTTCCTAGCAAGGTTCTTCACCAATTTTAGGTAATCCCATGATTAATTTGAATGTATAGGTGTAGAGACATTGCTGAACTTATGCAATGGCATGCCCAAAATAAGAACAATGATGGGAAATAATGGCATTTGCTTGATTCTAAGACGTGGATGGAATTTGATAATAAATGGCCTGATTTTTCTCAAGATCCTCATAATATAAGGTTGGGTTTGGGTCTAGATGGGGTGAACCCATTCTCAAATAAAAGTAATAAATGGTCAACTCAGCCAGTGTTTTTAATAAATTATAACTTGCCTCCATGGTTAGAAATTAAACCGTTTTTCTTAATGCTATCATTGATTATACTAGGAAAGAAAAGTGTGACTTTAGCTATAATCAATGCTTATCTAGAGCCATTATATGATGAGCTAATAGAATTATGGAAAGGAATTGAAGCAATTCAATATTTAAGGGATGGTCATTTAATCATATTCACTTTAATATCTTCCTTATTATTTATGATTCATGATCTTCCTACATATGGCACATTGTCTAGTCTTAGTGTTCATGGATACCATGGATGTCATGCTTGTAACTTTACAAATTTTGTGAGGCACGTAAGAATTTTGCATAAGTGTATTTATTATGGACATCATTCTTACCTCAAAATGGATCATCTACATCATCAACAAAAAACATGTTTCAATGGTCAAGAAGAGAATTGTGAAGCACCATTGCTAATAATGGGTGATTACATTGTTGAAAATGGACAAAAAGAATGTCATTTATTGAAAATGATGGGATTACTAGTAGTAGATATGATCCATGTAATGAAAGTGATGTAAAATAGTTTTGCACATTCTATAAGTTGCCATACTTTAAGGATATAGCCATTAGGCATATTATTGACTTTATGCATACAGAGTAAAATATAGCCTATGTTATTATAGAAACTCTTTTTGGTGCTTTTGATACTATTTCATCACATGAAGACTTTTGACAACTAAAGATTCATTGAAATATTTGGGTTTAAAAATGTGATGATGAAAAATATAAAAAACCTAGTGATCCTTATGTCTGGACAAAGGAATAATGTGCCAATTCTTATAGTTTATGTCTTAGACTCACTTTCCCAATGGATATGTAAGTATTATTATTAGAAGCTAAATTGATATTAATGGCTTAAAAGGCCTCAAGACCCATGAATATTGTAGAAACCCCTGTTTCCCCTGAATTCTTACATTGTATGTTTTGGATTGTTTTTGTGTATTTTGATTTTTTTGATGTTTTTGCATGAATAAAAATGCAATTTTTGAAAGATAAATTTGAATAAATTCAAATAAATAAATGAATAAATAGCAGTGTACTCTTTCAACTAACTAAACTTTGATCTTCTTATTCACTTTAGATGATTACAATAAAGATCTCTTGCACACATACAAAATAAAATAAAATATTGTCTTAAAAACCTAGTTTTTCTACAATCTAAAAATAAACCCTAGATCTGGTATGGTTCTAGTTGTTGTTTCAAACACATAGTCACCGACGTCAATTATACTACTACGGTCGGTCGATATACTACCGACATCGGTCTCTGTCAGTCATTTCTCTCTACCGATGTCGATTTCCCTACCGACGTCGGTATGTGAGTCGGCCAATGTCAGTCTCTATGCTCCCTGCAGCCTGTGACTACTATGCATTTCTGCTAACTGCGCACTTCTCCAATTTGTAATTTCACTGGTACGGCCTAGTATAGATTTGTATGGATTCTGTACAATAGCACATAGAATATAGTATGGATTGAATGCTGGACGCCTGATCTCAAGACATATTGTGCTAATACTGAAGATCTTTATTTGGACAATCTTCTGAATCAAACCCTAATGAAATGAATACCTGTAAATCTCTGTGATAACTTTTGTATGAAGTTATCTCTCAAATTGGCAATAGATCAGCTGATATCTCACAACCTCTGAATCACACACATTGAAGATTTTATGTTCTCCAATGCAAATAGAATACTGGAAACCCTTGGCTCAGTCTTCTCAGAAAATACTTAGCAAAATTTTTCTCTTCAACATCAATAATTATTATACTCCTTCCAATGAGAAACCCTTATATCCTCTAAAAGGTGTGCTTTCTCTAATTAGGGTTTCATATTTAAAAATAGGCCAAATAATTAATATTTAATTAAATCAATCAAATATTAATATCTCCCTCAATACATGTCTGAAAGAGCCTGAATGAAAACCAACTAGAAAAATTCTACTAGTCGAAGCCAAGCCAAGCTCCATCAAGACCCTCTATCCATCCTATTAGCCTACGAGGGTCACATAATAGGCTAATAATCAACTCTAAAAGATGTCAACTGAAAATGGGACATGACAATCTGCCCCTCCTAAAATTTCTTGTCCCCAAGCAATCACTGAACAATAAACCAATCAATCCACCTGGATCCCAAATGTAGTCATGATCTATACTACTATCAATCGACACAAGCTCCTGCAATATCATCTAAAATATAACCATGAGGAATCCATAATCAAACTGGTGAATAAAACTCAACCAAACTCCAAAATCACAAATAAGAATCCTACTAACAACTATAGGCCTGTGTATACAAAATAGAGAAAGCATTAAACTATGTGTTGTTTAAATGAAGTCTAAAAGGTACAAAAGGGTTCAATATAAACATGATTATCATGATAATATCACATAAAATATGCAAAGTTACAATGAATTAGAAAGATGTGAAAACCTACAGTCATATTGCTCATGATCATACATAGTCATTTTTTGACAAGTTGGAGAAAGTGTGTTAATAGTTTTTTGAATGGACCATGCAGTTTGATAGTGTAAAAGGTTCCATTTTTAAAACTAAATGATAATGGTTCCAATTAATTTCAAATTACTGATGGACCAAGAGCAAAAAATGAAAATAGGCGTAGAAGCCTAAAATCACCACCTATAGGTTGTTAATAGCCAACCTAGAAAGGATAATTCATGCAAGTTGGTATGAAAATGATAATAGGTTATGTGTGTTGAAAGATTTGAAAAATATTTATAGATTTATAATGGTAAATAGGGTGAAAAAATAACTCATAAGATGACTGATGCCACTAAAGAGAAAAAGAAGTCAAACTAGGCCTAATAGGCCTAAAAGCTCATACATCAGCGTGTGTGTGAAAACATAAGGAAAAATTGTGAATGTTATGTGAGGTAAAGGGTTTTATGGAGAGATGAGAAGGAAAATAAAAGTAAATCTATAGTATTTATTAGAACACAAATGGTTCTAAGACTCAATAGTGAGGGTCTATTCCTAGGTTGCATTCAGGAGACCCAAAATAGTGACCTACAAGTTAGTTTGAAGATAGACTTGAGAAATACTATTTGTGAAGTGAATGACAATTAGGATAAACATTGAGGGATATATAAAACCATGGTAATGATTATAAATAAATATGGAGTCTTTGGTGAAGGATGAAAATATAAAACACAAGATTGAGGGTTTAAAGTCACCATCAAGCCTAAGATCCTCACTGGGTATGCTATAATCAGTAAGGCCAAGCCTTAAACACAATGAGACCTAAAAAGGAAAAGTTAATAATTTTAAATTTTTTATAATAATGTTTTAGGTTTTATGGAGATGGTTAATATTAAAATCTTTTAGTTTGATGGATTTTTATACCCAAAACCATACTCTCAATCTTCACATAGTTAATTAGCCTAAGAGGCCATTTTGGAATGTTTCAAAATTGTTGGAGGAGTTGCATGGGTTACAAAGGTAATTAGAGGTGGTCATATGGGTATCTTACCTCAAATATTTATCATTGTTTCAATCATTCAACTCCACACATGTATGAACAATCTGTAAGATTGGAAGTCTCTCTAAACCCTATGTTTATCTTATAAAGGAGCTCGAGGGGTATCTTCTTTTACTTACAAGTGTATAGAGGATTTGAATGGGAGATAAAGATAATATGGAATTTTATGGGGTTATCCCTGCTCACATATTCTTGCATTTATTCTTTTTTTAAGTCCATGTGCTTTATGAACCATTGTTAAGATGGTGAACACCTCAAAACCTTGTTAAACCCTCCTAAAAGCCCTAATGAGAGAAAAGATGGGTTAAATTCCTTTAGTGGAATAGTTTGGATTGGAAATGAGAAAAATGATTCTCAAATATCCCATGGTCACTTGAAAAACACACTTGGCAGCACATATGAAAAGTACAATGTATGGAAGAGGCTAAAAAATCTTAATTATAGGCCTTTTATGAGTGTGTAAGGTGATAGTAAGCCCCAAATAAGATAGAGAGGATTTGTAATCCTAGAAAAAGATATCATCACCACTTATAAACATTTATATATCTCCTTTGGTAGTATATTCACTTTTCAAGTCAAGAATTTGAGCCTAGAAGGGTGACCAACATTTTTGCTAGCCAAGAAACTCAATTGCAAGCATATGGAGTACTCTTGGAGATATTTCTTATAGCATATTAAGTTTTCATATAATGTTTAAGGCAATAAAAAAATAAAAAAATAAAAATTAACTTGTCATTTTATTGATAAATCACTCTAATTCCTTTTCAAGCTTGAACATGCACCAAGGCTAGGGTTTTGGCCATTCTCGGTTCACCCATTTGTACAAGGTATTAGATCCTAAAATTTGACATGGATAATGATTAGGGGGTATGTAAAGTGAATAAAAAATTTAATTGAGGTTTCAAATTTGTGAGAGATAAGTGGATCCAAATCTTAGTTTTCTAGGCCTAGAGACCTAATTGAGGGCTAATTGGAGAGAGAAATAAGTGGAATAAGTAAATTTTCACTTAGAATCTGGTTATGAAAATTTGTACAGAGATGTAAGAGAATATTGGGTAATCAAATATATGATTATTTTATATTATCGTATGTAAAATTTTCTACACAAGGATCTTTATGTATTTTGAGGGTTACAAGGTGTTGTTTCCAAAATCAGCTTAGCTCATTTTTGGGAACAACCCCCTATGAAACTTGTCCATTTCATCTTTCATCTCTCTAAGTTTATTTTCAAGACATGTTCTTCTCATTCTCATCTTGGTCCAACTGCACCTTTCAAAATTTGTAATGTCTTGTTATCGTGTCTTCCCCGAGACATGAAGGTTGTTATGGTCTTAATGCGAACAAGAGACCCAAACCTGCCTCTTTCAGAGTTGGTGTTTTATTTTCTCCATTCTCATGAACGAGCAGCAAAATTTGCCACCAATGCATTTCATTTTTGACCTGCAAGGGCAGCATTTTTTACCGCCCCTGCATTCCCCTACAAGGGCGGCATTTTTTGCTGCCCCTACATCTGAACTTGCAAACAAACATGCAAGGGCGGCAAAATTTGCCACCCCTGTATGCCTCATTTTCTATGTGTGGCATTTATTGCCACATGAGATGGGTTTTTGGGGTCGATTTTCACCCCATATAATCCAATTTCAACCTTATTTTTCTTCATTCTTCCTCTTCTCCTCCTGCCCTTTACATCTAGATGATCCAACGAATGAGTTGAAGTGTATTTTTTTGGATTTGAGCTTACTGCGCATGCAGATTTCCAAGTGGGTCTTATTTTTAGCATTTGTTTTCTTTCTCTTCCTCCTTCTTAGCTTCATTTTCAGTTTTTGTGGTTGTTAGATTGTTTTTTTGCTTTTGTTTTTCTTTCCTCCTTGTCCTCCCCGTCAGCCTTCCCATTTTTTTTTCCATGAAATCGCCACCCCTCCCCATTGCCCATGGATTTTGTGCAAGACCAGGTGTGGGCAGCGATTTTCACCACCCATTCCTTTTGGTTGCCATTGCTATCACCCCTACCTGCACGGGTGGTGAATATTTCCACCCACGCAGGCCTTGCATGCACAGATAGCAATTTTTGCTACCCGCGCCCCTTTTTCCCAAAGCATGCATCATCAAAAAAAATTTCCACCGATGCAGGTCAGAAGGGTAGGGGTGGTGAATTTCGCCGCCCCTACACTTTCCCATCTGATCTACATGGGCGGCAAATTTCATTGCCCGTGCAGGCCAATCCTCAGGGGCGGCGAATTTTGCCGCCTCTACACTATTTCTTTTTTTCATGCAGGGGTGGCGATTTTCACCGCCCATGCATTTCTCCTCTAAAATTTTCTAACTCTGGAATGCTTTTCCCCTTTTTTTTCTTTTTTTTCATCTTTTTCCTTTCTTCCTCATTTTTTGACCCAATTTTTGACCCGACCCTTTTAAGTACCCTTCCTTGGTCATGATCACTTAATATGCAAATTCCCCAACCCACCCCCTTTTCCCTAATTACGTGATCATGACTGCAATACTTTCAGAGAATTATTGCTTGTCAGCACCTATTCGATCGAGGCTATCTCTAATGTTTGAAACATCTCCCAGAAAGTCAAAGACCATAAAGTATAAATACCAGGGCATCTTCCCAATCACTTCAGTTACCTCCAATGTTGATGACATTAGGGACACTAAAATTAGCCATGTGGATATGGCTGAGTTCATGACCTGAACTAAGACAGTGAACCCAAGTTCTAAAATGAAGAGGATCATTGAAAGCAACATTCACCTGGTTGTCACTTTCCCAGTTGCAGTGCATCATACGGAGTTCATCCTCTAGTGTGCCCAGTTCTACAATAAAGAGGCAAGATCAGTCTCAGATGCCAGTGGCAATGTGATAATTTAGCTGGATTCTGAATTCATCGACATAGTCTTCATGTGCCCTCTTGCTACTGAAGTGCTAAAGATTGACTTCACAGAAGCCTAAGAGTACGACAAAGACCCTGAGAGGGCAAAGAAAGTGATGAATAACAGGGGGTTGAAGATACCTAAAACTAATCTATCTAGATGGCTGCAGAACTTCTCGAGGAGCGATTTCATTGAATAATTTGGTGACTTAATCACCCTTCTCAGTAGAGTGTGAGGCCTCCCGTCTTCCTCATAGTTCCATGAGTGGATGTACCCATTCATTAAGATCATCCTCCAGGGTAAGCAGGTCATCTTTTGGGGTGAGCAAATTAGCAACACCCTTCATGAGCAGCTAACCAAGGTACAAACTTCTTCCAAGTTCTATATGACTTCGTACCTTGTGTACATAGCTACCTCGATGTGGACCTTCCCAGGTTTGACAACTGAAGGGGATAGAAAGACCACCCTAGTATACTCATATTACCCCCAGCTGATGCTTCAAGGGTCAATCCATTTCAAAAGGGTAAATGACACTTTCTTTGCCATATTTTTATGCCCCTTTGACCCTCAGCTTGAGAAGAAGAGAGTATCTGATGAGGCTTGGATGGTCATCAACGACTATGGTTGCATGTTCCTTCAATTTCCCACCTTCTATTATCTTCAAGTTGGATTTTTCCAAGGCTATCCCTATATGCTCCCTAGGTTTCCTTCTGATAAGTTAGTTTTGATGGAGCTTTGTCGACAAATGGCTATCATACATACTAGGCAGATGGAGTTGAAAAAGCCAGGTCTCAGGTTTCCAATTTAAATTGGTAGATACTCTATCTTAACAACAACCAAAGCCAAAGTCATGGAAATAAAGATGCAGCTGGTCACTATGAAACAATTCAAGAGAAGGGAAAAATTTGACTATAGGAGAGTCAAGGACAAGATTAGATGAAAGACTCAATTTCATGAGCCTATGATTGAAGACGTCTGGGTAGACCTGAGAATAGCATAAGAAATCAAAAGGATGGACTATAACAGTCTAACCTTGGAACAAATTGAGTATTAAAAGTGTCTCTCCTTCTCCACCTTAGTCTCCTGTGGCATCTCCTTCTCCTCTCTCTCCTATCAGTGTTCCTTCTTTTAGAGCCACCTTTCCTTCTAGAGTTATATTTGGTGATCCTCAGGGTGCTTCTGGAGATACTCTTCGCTCCTCTGGATTTATTCCTAGTTTGGCATCTCCTTCTTTCAATCTGGGAGAAATTTCTACGCTTGAGCCATAATCAATGACTAATACGGTTTTGCCTGTTACTCTTACTACAACCACTGTTACTACTAGCAGTATAGACATTGCCATGGTAACACCAGTTGCGGGAACTATTTCCATAGTAAGTACTTCTCTTCTGCCCTAGATGTCAGCATTCACACCCAAAAGAAAGAAGATATACATCTCTGTAGATGACTTTAATTTTGGCAAGATAGTGCCAGTGAAAGCTAAGGCTTCTAAGAGGCCAAGGATCCTCTCAAAATTGGTTGAGGAAAAGGGACATAAATTTTTGGAAATAGCTAAGCCTCCGTAGGACGCAACCCTTGAGGGTTTTGAAATGAGCAGCTATTCCATCTCTCATGTTGAACTTGGCAAAGTTACTCACGAAGGTGCGAAAAGTGATCTACAGTCAGCAATGGACATCATGGTCTAGAAATTTGATCGAGAAAAGGAGATGAAAGACTATTATAAGGCCAAGATGGAGCAGTTGACGGCAGTAATAAGGAAATTCACTCTTCCCCCTAAAGCAACGACTCTAGAGGCCTTCTCTATAGATGATCCTGTCATTCAAAAGGCAGAGAAAACCTACTTGAAGGGGAAAGTGCTAGAGGATTACGTTGAAAAAATGCATACTCAGGGAGTTTCCTTGCTTACAGAGGTTGCACAAAAGATAGACAAGATGAAGAAGGTGAGGGCAGATTTAGATGACCTTGTCTCTCTTATCTCTTAGGATATTGACAGTATAGAAAAATATCTTAGCAAATGGAGGGAGATGAAGGATATGAAGAAAAGAACCTTGATATCTATCAGTGTCATTTCCAACAAGGATTCCTATGTTGAGATCAAGGAGTCACTGATATACAGGATCCAGGTACTCAAGGAGTTGATTGAAGATCTCAAATTTTCCAAGGATGCTAGTGAGAAGAGCGACACAGGCATGCTGAATAGACTGGAAGAGCTGCCTTGCAACCTCACTTCTAGGGATAACCAATTTCTCTTAGCTGAAGAAATGATCCAAAGTTTCAAGGGGATGAGTCAAAGAGATTTTGAAGAGAAATCCTTCTCATTGACTTCTGTGGATAACATTTTAGACACTCAGTTGACTCTGGACAGTCTGAGATCTAGGTTAACTAGTCATGTTAAGGCAATCACAGCATTGAAGGACACTTTAATTAGAGCCAGGGTCATCTCTAAGAACATAGTTGCACTAGACAATATAGGAATTCAGGCATCCATTACTATTTATGATGCTCATCTGAAGAAGTCTGGTGACAAGAACTGAAGTTTTTCCCCCTTCTCTCTTCTTCTTTCCTTATGCACTTTTGTCTTGAGAAAAGTGCATGCAATTTTGTAATATGTAATTACATGTAAAAAGTCTATAAAAATATCTCAAAGTCAAAGATGAGTCATCTTTGACTAAGATATTTGTGTATTTTATTATTTTCTAAATTTTGAGAGTTTCTCCCTATATATAGGGGAGACCTCTTTTGTAAATGCATCTTGGATAATTGAGAGCAAAAACTCTGCTGAAATTGAAACACTTTTTGAGACTTTGTGCTCAACTTGTAAATCATATTTTATTAAATGAATGAGAAGCAGGTTTATTTTAGACTTTGTGTTGAAATTATTTGTGTTATTTAGGGAACAGTTCCTATGTCCTCTTTCCTAATAATCTCTTGTTTATCTGATTTAATAAGCAAAGTGGGTGTGTTAATATTATCTGAGGGTGTTTCTAAAAGGTAGAAGAGAGACTTTGAGCTACTTTTATCTTTGTGATTTTTTTATCTTTTGTAGTTTTAGGAGAAGACTTTGTGCTTCATTTCACTCTACGGTTACGCTTGTTCCAGATCAGCGGAGGAGACAACAGAAGACTTTGTGCTTACGTGGGTTTTTTGTGACTTTTGTTACTTACTTCAGGTGATTTTTTGATCTACATTGGATACCATTTCTGAAAGAAGAGGAATGTTATTGGCCAACGAACATGATTTCTCTCTCTTGTTTCTTGAACGTCACCTCTGAAAAAAGAGAGGTGGGTGTTGTTATACCACCCCATGTGTTATTTTCTGCTTAATTATATGTATACATATAGCATATAAATATTCATAGGGAACCTCCCCTTGATGAGAAGAGAGATTTACCTCATCCAGATTTGGTAAACCCACACTTTTCATGGCATAAATCTCCCTATGCTGTGGTTGATATACCCATTTTGCCATTAGTTAGTTGACGACAAAATATTCACCCAACACAAGGAAATGAAGGCAAACAAGAAGTTTGGGTGTGAAATGGAGTGCTAGTAAGTATTTGAGTCACTAAAAGGGGTTGATACAAGTTTGATAAGGTAGGGATAAGTTATTCATGAAGATATATTACATTCATGAATTTGGAAATAAAATTTGAAGCATTTGAGCCTAAAGAGAGCTAGTGAAAATTGTATGATTTTGAAGACAAAATAAGAAGTTACAAAACTTGCATAAGAGTGGTATAGAAACTCATCAATCATACCACATGTTAGTAAAAAGAATAAAAAACCATGTTTCTATGTGTGAAGGTTTATTATTAAAAGGAATTAGTCAGATTCAAGAACTCAAAATTGCCTAAGTAACCTCCTATGTCAATTTGAAGAAGGACATCATTAAGCAAGTGTACACATGTTAACGAGAACCTTCAAGACAATTTTATTGATCAAGTTCTTGCATTGAAAATGCCTCCATGGTGGATGACACTTATCTATGATTTTTTATGCCTTTTTTCTCTATCTCTTTCTCACACTTTCCTATATATGTGATATTATTTGGATTTGCAAAGCATCCTCACATTGATTATGGTGAAGCCCTATGAAAATTAAGTCTTGTATTTGACTATTGTGATCAATTAAAGATGGATATTCTATCTTCATATTTAATAACAATGATATTTAATGGGTTGTTTTGATGTATTCTCATTGATAGTAAGTGTGCTCCCTTGCATTTATCCTTCTTATTCATGCCTCTATGTAAACATGCCTTCTTCCATATGTAACATAGTATATCAGATTGTAACATAGTATATCATAGTGCATTCTTAGCAAGCTGAGGACCTCATGTTTGGTGCATCACCTCTAAGTTATTTTTTTAGTTTTTTATTTCATCTTTACCTTTTCCAAGTTAATAAAGTATTATAATTGTTAGTTTATGTGTTTTACTTGGGAGCTAGCCCAAAATCTAGATGTTTGGTCCACTTGAAGGTTACCCATAACCTAGGATCAATCCCATTGCATAGTTCAAGTTGAGAGGGCTAAAATTACCCTCTCAAGGGTTCAAATTTTATCTATAAAAAGTATACCTATTAATATCATCGATAATTCATATCTTCTTATGGATATTCATTCTAAAAATCTATGTGATTCATCTATAGTTTCTTATTTAGTTTCAAAAGTTATTGAGTCATGCTACACACTTCACATGGACATTATTTAAGTGAATGTTCCTTGATATTCTTCTAATAGGTTCACTTTAGTGGAATTCTATTTAGTGCTTATGTATGATCTTTATAGACCTATGCCACATTTCTATTTTATACCCTACTTAGAGATATTTATACTACTACCTCCTTCATATTCCACTATGAAATGGTCAAAATTATAATACACCATTTGTGTTATTCCTTTATCAAAGGGAAGAAACATTGTTTGATGTAGATGGATATTATTCAATTTTCAAAAATAGGATATCATCAATGTTCTATGAGCTCTATTATAGGAAGATTTAGCATATTCTATGGGGACTTCCTAGTTCTCCTCTATATGTGCATATTTTCTCTCACTTATGGATGCATTCCCAATTGTGCCTGATTTTCTTAGAGCATGCATGATTTCTCACTTTCTTATCTTTTAGGGGATGAGTTTTATCCTATGGTTTTCTCCTTTTCTCCACTTTATAGGAGTTTCATTGTGCTTGCATACCTCATCAGGTGTCATTATAGGGACCCAATTCTTCTACCCACCTAAGCTATGCATAAGGGAGTTATTGGTGTAGGATTTTTCCCATGATGTATTTTTACCTACATGGTTTTGCCTAGCTCACTTAAGTTTAATAAAGTTTATTGAGGAATATAATCCCACGTGCATGAGGATATGGGGACATGTCTATCTTCTACCTATATAATGAATCTTCCTATGTAATTTTATGGCTAATGAGCTAATGATTAAATCCTAAATGA
This sequence comes from Torreya grandis, assembly GCA_037957365.1. Taxonomy (NCBI): domain Eukaryota; kingdom Viridiplantae; phylum Streptophyta; class Pinopsida; order Cupressales; family Taxaceae; genus Torreya; species Torreya grandis. Next base: position 403,455 of record JARHVA010007007.1, read on the forward strand.
TTTTTTATAAAACATTTCTTCTATGAGACAAGATTTTTTCATTTGAAGGTTATGAGATTTCACTCCATATAGGTTCTTCATGCATGCTTCATTGTTTAGTTAATCATGGTGTAATCTAACATTTTCCAAGTTTTGTATGCCCTCGAGTTTCTCATAAAACTATGTAAGTTTTCCATCACATGACTTGAATTCATAGATGTATAACTATTTTTTACTATAGTTAGCTCAAAGTTCCACTAAGACTATCTAGTATTGTGGCTTTATGCCAAACTTCATGAACTTTACTCTCCACCAAATATAAAAGTCAAAACCACAATGATAGTAAAATTACTAATTTATTCCAAAGACTTAAAGATAACCGTAATTTTTGTGTTTGAATTTATGTATGATAGTGATTCCTACCAAAACCCTAATTATTAGGGAAACTAAAACCTTCCAAACCATTTCCTTATGTTTTTATGACTTTAACAAATAAAATTTACATGGATATATTTTGTCCCATGTCTTTATTGATAAAGGTTTTAAGCACACCACGAGATTTATGAGATAACCTCTAACATTTTATGATCAGTGAATCAAATTCACTCTAAGGCAAGAGTTGGAGGGTATTTAGTTTTATAAAAAACCACTTGGTAGTATAACATCAGAGCATAGGTTGTTTACCACATGTGAAAATGGATGAATGAAACTAAGATAAATAATAAATCTACTTGAAATGTCTAGATGATCACTAATTTAGAGTGGGTAAGACCATAAAAACCAAAAAAGGAGGGAAATATAGGGCATGAAAGAAAGAACTATTCCAAGAACCAATAAGGCTCCCAAGTTGTTTTCTTGAAAGGTAAAAATGCCAAAACTAATACCTAATACAATTAGTTATAGCATACAAAAAATATAGACATAGTAAGGATTCTGAGGATAAAGGATAAAGTAAACTTAAAGTTATTGGCTAAAGGTTATTACCTCCAGAATTGTGGTTGCACATCCAAAAGTGGGAGATTATAACTAAGAAAACAAAGAAAATCTAGATCTACTATTATAAAATACTAGAAAGCTATACAAAATAAACTTCTACACCATTCATGAATTAACCAATAGACACATTACCATTAATTAGAGATGTTTATCAATCTAAAATAGCTTATGCTCATTCCCAATTGATAATAACTAGTGACTAAGATAACAAATCATTTAAAATAGTTGTTACACATAATGAATTATTGAATACCTCAACAAGATTAAAATCATTAATTCTTAAACACAAAATTGGATAAGAAAATGCATACAAAGACCAACTTATAAAACACTCCAACATTTTTCTTTGTTGTATTGAACGATGAATTCTCCTCATCTTACAATTGAAAATTTTAGGTTTATAAGACTTGGGAAATGGGTCACCTCATCCTCCAAGTTGAATTAAAATTTAAAATATTTTTACAATTATATTAGAATTTGAGTTCAAATCTTAACTAAAGTTTATAGATTTTAAATTTGATCTTTAATCAGGGTCAAAATTCTGTTAAAGCCACTTGACTTTGGCTTTTACAAGTGGAAGGCTAAAACTACAATCTATTATTAGTTTCAAGATCTAGTAGTTTCATTAGAGTAGTATAATGGGAGTTATATTTTATTATAAATTAAGTTGAAATCTAACTTTAGTCAGGGCGATTAGCATAGTTATCCAATAGATAATCTCAAAACTTTGATCAAAGGGTTATTTAAATTCAAACAAAAATTAAATATAAGAGTTCCATTTCAATTATGGTAGTTCATATCTACCAATTTTAGTCTAAGCAAGTTATATGTCCAGTTGTCATATAGATTTCAATTCAATGCTTGAATTTGAATTGCCTAGTTGGATTTGGCCATGTGTCATTTACCGTCATGACCAATTTACTCTGTTGTAAAAGAAGATTCATTTGGTCTAAAACATCTAATACATTAAAGTAATATGTTTAACCTTCACCAATTTTCCCTTTTGACTATTATTTCCATTTACTTTAGTTTATATATTTTTCCTCTTTATTATATCTTTATTGTGTATGTTGACATAACCACAATTATCAAATTTATCCCCAATACATTCTAACTTTGAAATTTAAGATATGAATTTCCTTAGATTTGCGATGTTGGATGATAAATTTAGGCTAAAATGTGATTAGTGATGGGCAAGAAGTCTGTTGTAATAATTTTAAACATAAGCGATGGGTGGGAAGAAGGTGAGCTACACTTTGAGGACCTCACACATCCCATAATAGACTCAGTGGATGATCCTATTTCATTGGCAACCTCAAAGGATTCTTTAGTTCACACATTAGAAACAATTTAGGGTCCACCAAACATAGGACCAAATTCCTCTAAAGGAAAAAGACTTATTTCATGGGATGATTTGGTGGTCACTAAGTGCCCATCATAAAACCATCAAAAGATTCCTTTTTAGTGCCTTCTGGTGATAGAAATGAGGTATGTCATGAGGTTATAAACTCTGTCATAAAAAATTGACTCATATTTTTTAAACTTTATTCTGGTTAAATTCAATGACTTTAAGTTGAATATAGACTCCTTTAGTAACTGGGAAAATCTTAAGTGGTGACCCAAGGTTTAACATGGCATTGTTACCATGCCTAGAATTTTTTTTGATTAAATTTTCCCATTTTAAGGATTACATAAAGATTCTCAATGGAATTACTTGGTTTATGGGAAAATCTATAGTCAGCCTTTGAAATTGGAAGGCATGTCTTAATCTGGATATCACCATAATGGAAAACATTCCTATTTGGGTTAAATTGTCAAAGATGCCATTGGAATTATGGGCACTTAAGGTTATTTTTGGAATTGTTAGGACCCTTGGCCAACCAATTTCCATTGACCCTTTGACCATATCTAGATGTAGCCTACTAGATTCCCATGTTTATGTATTCATTTTAATAGATAGAACCCTGATTCATTCCATCAAGATTAAATCCAAATACATGGTCTAAAACCAAAGAATAGAATTTGAAAAGGAGACCAAAATCTATAAAACCTATGATGTTCTGAATCACTCATCCAAAAACTACCCTCTGAGAAAGAAGCCACCCATTCCCCCTTATACTACCTGGGTCAATAAATATCCTACCCAAAATCCTCCTCTTTGTCTCCTTATTGCTCGTAATCCCCCCTACCCCCTCAAATCCCCCTCTTTCCCCCTCCTAGACTTGCTTTGGATCCTCTTAATTTGGGGAAAAAGTTCTTAGATGCAGCTCCTCCCAAACCTTCCACTGTATTGAAGATCCTTAGCCCCCCTTGGGCCATTTTAGATCTAGATTCCTCCATAGTTCCCTTGAAGACATCCAAAGTATTAGAAGATGATCTTCCCATGGGGGACATCTTAGCTAAATCCACATTTGCATCACATGTTGCTCCTTATTCATCCCTCAAGGATTCACAAGGAGACATTCATTCAAAATTTCCATTTTCCATTTCTCTTGAATCTTTATTTATTGACAAAGAAATGGTTTTTCAAGAAATAACACCTCCCCAGATTATTCTAACACCAATAAAATGCCCTGGGGGGCCTAATCCATTTTCTGATAGTGAAGGTCAATGTTCCTCTTCTAGAAAAATGGGAAAGTTTTGACATAATCAAGGAAATGGTTGAGGAACAATGGATGAAAGTCCAAAATAAAAATATAGGAAAAAAATGGAAGTCGAAGAAGAACCAAAATCATTAAGCAGACCAACTAATCAAAAATCTAGAAAAGAATAAAAAGATAAATAGGTAGTAAAGGGTATGCAGATGACCCTTACACATTTCACAAGAAATAATAAATGAATATCATTTCTTAGAATATAAGGGAGCTAAATAACCCTAGGAAATAGAGGTTGGAAAGAAATTTGGTTATCAATCATAAACCTGATATTTTTTATTATCGAAGAAACTAATATGTCTATGGATAAAATTTCAAAGAATAAAACTAATATTTGGGATAAAGATTTGTGTAGTAGCAATAGCTACAGAGGTACCTCAGGAGTGTTGGTGGTGTTTTGAGATCCCTTAGATTTAGAAGGAAATTCCCTCTTAGAAACTGACTCCCATATCATAGTTTTTTTTCCAAGAAATCCATTCCAAAATAAATTGGGTTCTTACTAAATTGTATGTTGTTAACTCCAAGGATGATAGGTAATAATTATGGCAAGCTTGATATATATTAGGAATATTTTTAAATATTAGAACTAGATGGTGGTAAGAGGTGTCAATTCACCTCTGACTCTAGCGGAAAAGAAATGGGGAAACTGTTCCCTCAATGATAGCATGTTGGAGTTCAGTGAGTTTATTATAGAAGTAGGGTTAAGTGATGTTTATTCAAGGGTAAACACATTAAATTGGTCAAACAAGAGATTGGGTGATAACCTAATTCATATTAGACTAGATAGGGTTTTTATCTCTTTGCACTGGAACTTACATTCTTCTAGTTCACTTTATTCTCTCCTAAGGATCGGTTCTAATCACAATCTATTGGTGTTCCATAGTGAAAAGATGTCCAAAGCAAAAAATATTCCTTTCAAATTTGAAAAAATGGGGATTTAAAATTAGACCCTAGAATTTTCTCTTAAGTAATGGTGGAAGTTCTTGGTCCATGGATCTATTATGTATATCCTTTCCATGAAACTTAGACATGTTAAGAACAAACTAAATATCTAGAATAAGGAATTTTTTGGGAACATCTTTCTTCAAAAATGCTATATTGAGGAGGAAATTAGTAGAATTGAGCTAGAAATCAATACTTATGTGTTCTCCTCTTCCCTTCATACAAAATAAAAGGAGCTCCTAAGTCTTTACCACAACCTAGAAGCTAAGGAAGAAACTTACTAGTGCTAAAAAATGAGGAAGATTTGGCTAAAAGAGGGAGATAAAAACACTAAGTACTTCCATTCTTTAGTGTCCAGGAACTACCATCATACTTTCATTTTAAAAATCAAGGGAGAAGATTGTAACTAATATAAGGAGGAAAATGATATTGAGTCTCAAATAGTAAACTTCTACAAAAATATTCTAGCCTTTGTCCCTTCTCAAAATGCTTAGTTAAAAGATCAAGTGGTAAATATCATACAAGGATTTATCTCCCAAGAAGAAAATTCCACCATTCTCTCTCCTCCCTTGAATAAAGAAATTAGATCCATTATTTTTCTTTGCAAGGGGATAAATCCCCCATCCCTGTTGTGTTTCCCCCATTTTTTTTCAAGTTTTCAGGGACATCATCCAAAATGAAGTCTGTTTTACTATTTTTAAATTCTTTAAATCTATAAATATGCTTCAAGAATTAAATAACACCTTTCTAGTTCTCATCCCTACGAAGTAGGGGGTTAATCAATTGATGGATTTTAGGTCCATCAGCCTTTGTTCCACCTTTTATAAAATCTACACAAAAGGACTATCTTTAAGAATTCAAATGTTATTTGACAAATTGATTGTGGAAAAATAAGGGGCCTTCATGTTTGACAAAAAAATCTTTAATGGTATCATCATTACCCATAAAATTATTCACTTGGTAGCTAATTCCTCCTGACAAGGAATGTTCCTCAAGCTGGATATGAATAAAGCTTATGATCGAGTCTCTCGGTAGTTTCTTGATAGAATCCTCCTCAAGTTTTGTTTTAATCAGACTATTAGAAATTTGAATACTTCTTGTATATCCTCCCCCATGTTCTATGTTATTATAAATGAAGTTCCTATAGGTTTCTTCCTAGTAGGTAGAGGTATTAGACAAGGAGATCCCCTTTCTTTGTATTTATTTATCATTATGGAAGAAACTCTGAGTAGGATTATTGGCAGGACTAGAACATCCAAATTTATCAAGGGAATCATAGTGGCTCCAAACACTAGACTTGTCACCCACTAAAAATTTGTGTATGAAACTTTTATGATGGGAGAATATTTGGTTTTTGAAGCTAAGTGTTTCAGGAAAATCTTTGAAATATACGAGATTATTTCTGGCCAAAGTGTTAATTTCCTCAAAAGTTCCTTATTTTTCATTAACACCCTATTTTATCTATAAGATAGGATCTCAAAGATTATTAGTTGTGTCATTAATAATCTCCCCTCCTCCTACCTTGGCATTCCCCTTTTCGATGGCCCTTTGAAAATAGATTTCTAGAATCCCCTCATAGATAGGATTAAGAGGAAGTTATTTAGGTGAAAAGGGAATTTGTTGTCTCAGGCTATAAAAGTACAACTTCTTAAGAGATCATTGTATAGAATACTAATTTATTTCATGTCTTTATTTTTCATTCTAGGAAAAGTGCAGATCAAATCAAACAATCTATAATAATTTTCATTGATGGGGAATGGAGGATAGGTTCAGATTCCCCCTTATCTCCTATAAGAAATCTTGTCTTCCCATCTCTAAAAGAGGATTGGGGATTAGAAGGGTGAGATTCATGAATCAATCCATCCTAGCAAAGAAAGGTTAGAGGGTGATCAAGGAAGACAACCATTGGATTAGGATCATCAAGGCTAACTACTTAAATTCTAGGGAGGGTTCTTGTTTCCTGGTAGAAGATGGTCCTGGCAATGGTTAAACATTATGGAAAGCATTGAGATCTGGTAAGGACATTATCAAAACAAGATTGAAATGGAATATTGGTAGAGGTAACAAAGTGAATTTTAGGTAGGACCCCTAGATCTAAGCTCCATTGGTCTCTTCATATCAAGCAGTGGAGTTATCAACTCAGTTCAAAGAGACTATCAATCACAAGGTGTCTGATTACTGGGATGACTTTGAAAACAAAAAAAGGTGGAAATTTCTCCATAAAGAAGATATGAGTCAACACCAAGCTCTTTTATTATAAGAATTAAATCTCACACTCTAGAACATTCATATTAGTTTATTCCTAAAAGAAGATGATCTCATATAGAGAGAGGATCCTAGTGATTTGTATTCAATTAAATATGGCTATCTCTCCTTGTGGGAATAGGTGGAATTTTAAGAAAACTGGGATGTACTTTGGATTAAAAAAGTCATCCCAAATATTAATGTATATTTTTGGCTGGTAGCTCAAAACAAGATCCTTATGGTGAATAATCTTATGAGGAGGGTAATCCCAATTCCCAATAGATGCATGCTATGTAAATAAGAGGCTGAATCAATAGAGTAAATTTTCCTTTCATGTTCATTTGCCTCCTCCATATTTCAATATTTTTTCATCCTTTCCAACTTCTCTTATGTAACTCCTGGAACTATTGAGGCCCTGATATTTCAATGGAATGCCCCTTGGGATTTTCCACTGTTGAAGTTCTAGTGGAACTTAGCCCTACACTATATATTTTGGAGCATATGCATCTCAAGAAATTCTATCATATTTTATAATGTCAAGCCTAACCATTCTTCCACTTTAAATAAAATTATGGCTTTTGTTAAAGAAAATTGGCTTTCCTATGCTTCATCTTTTGATGGGCCTTGTTCCCCTTATTTTTTCTAGATCCTTAGACAACTTAATATTGAAATTCATATCAAATCCCCTAAGTAGTATGTTGATAGATCTAAGGTCAAGTGGATTCATCCCCCTCCCCATTGGTTCAAATTGAACTTTGATGGGGCTGCAAAAGGAACTCTAGGCCTGGGGGAGTGGGAGGAGTCATCAGGGATTTCTATAGAAATCTTAAGGTAGCTTATGTGGGAACACTTAGGATTAAATGAACCACATTTCATAAGCTAAAGCTACTTTTTTGGGCATTTAGATTTCAATTATACTTGCATGGATTATATTTATATTGAGGGGGATTCCATGAATATCATCAGCTATTTAAAAAGTTTGACTCAATGTTCTTGAAACATATCTAGGATTATCAATGATGCTAAAAACCTAATATCCTACTTCAAATGGGTGTCTATCGTGTTAGCATAATTATCTATTTACCTTGGGTTATTGACTAAGGTAATAGATCTATGGTTAGTTGCCTTAATCATTTGGGTTAAGAGGTTATTTTTTTATCAGGCTTAGCTATTTCATGCTAGCCAGTGTAGGTTGTTTCACCCACCCTTTCTATGATTCTCGAGTTATTTTTTTCTTTGCCTATTTAATAGGCCTTCATGTATGGTTTGTAACAATATGTGTTGTGTAATATAATATTATTCTCTTTCAATCTCTATGCTCCATCTAATATGGTAATCAGAGCCCATGGTTCATAGAGCCTGAGTGGAGGTCTATGGAAGCCAGAGAGCTTAGTGTCTTTCCAAGGAGGAGCTTCATGCACCCAATGCAGAGATAGAAGAGAGAAAAAACATCACAAAACTCTGTGAATTTAACCAGAAGATCATAAAACTACCTAGGAGGATCAAAAGACCTAATATGATTGAAAGGAGGTTAGAGAGATCAGTTTAAGAGGCTTTAAGGCCTCTATTTATTTTTTATAGGCTGATCATATGGTGTATGACATTGTAAAATTCATAAGAGAGCTAAAAATTCAAATGTTGATCATTTTTAGTGAAATAAAGCTCTAAACTACGAGTTAAATGCAAACTTGATCAGTGGTGTAGATGGTTTCTAATTTAGTAAAGAAATAGGCTCAGAATCTGTGCCTAAAGTTTCATAGGTAGGCTAATTTTATGATTGACTGATTATTTTTAGGAAATTTCTAACCTAAAGTTTTATTATTTCAATTATTTTTAATTTTTTAATTGAAATAAATTAAAACTTTAGTGGATAGGGTTTATTGGGGACCTATCATTGATTAACAATCATGGAAACATCCAAGAAGTTAAAATTTTCACCATTTTTGGGGTTTTTTATTTGGATGTGGATAGAGAAAGAATTTTTTAAATTGGAGTTGTAGGTTTCTTGATTTAATTATTTTAGTGAAATAAAATTTGAGATCTTGCAAATGGTATTGAGTTTGTTACTGAAAACTAGCAAAGTTGTTTAATGTCAATATAAAATCCATATGCAAAAGTAATTTTTATAAAATTCATTATATATTTTTTGATTTAATTGTTTTCATTAAACAGTAGGTCAAATGGCTAGTATTCAACACATGTTACTACCAAATTCTTAGAAATTGACAAGCAAAAAACTTTAGTTTATAGATTCACAAGGTTTTGATGATATGTGAATATCATAATCTTGATCAAATAGTGCTTGATAAAGAGTAAAGGCCTACCACCAATACCGATGACATATGATAAACATCATTGTGATGCTCTTATGTTGTTAAAAATGTTAGTAGTAGATAATCTAATCTCAGAGGTCAGAAATAAGACCACTACATTAGCTTTATGGACTAATATTACTTCTAAATATAAGGTTTTTGAATTTGGTAGGGTATTGTATTTGAAGAATTTATTGTTTTTTATTAAGATGCAAGAAGGTCGATCCATTTCTAGTTTTTTGTTACAGATCAAGGACATTAGTGATCAGTTGAAGGCTATGCAGAAGTTTATTGATGAACAAGATTTGATTACTTTGGTTATGTAGAATATTTCAACTTTATTTGAGTCATTTATGGAGTCCTTGCACATGATTACTAAGATGTAGACTTTGGACTTTGAAAAGTTGTCTACTTTACTATTACAAAAGGAGAGATGATAGGAGTAGGCAGTGTTGTCTATATCTAATTCTACAAAGAGTGCATTCTTCATCAAGGGAAAGGGTACAAAGTTTGGTAAAAATACTAGTTCTCTAATAGAAACTTCACAAGTGGTTTTAATAAGAGATCTAAGTGGAAATGTTTTTACTATAAGCAACCTAGTCACCTTAAGAAAGATTGTAGGAAAAGAAAACATGATATGGCTAACCCTAGAAAGAAAGCTCATCATGTGAATGTAGCTGAAGGTGAAGGTGACAAAACATCTCTTAATTTTTATTTCATGGTTTCCAGTGGTAATTTTATGGTATATTGAGCTTGGTACTTTGATTCAGGGGCATCTCACCATTATACATGCCATAAGGACTAGTATGTGGATTTTGTTAAAAATAGTAATGAATCTATATCTTTGGGAGATGGTAGAAATCATTTTGTGAAGGGATATGGTAATGTTTAGATCATTTTTAATGGTAAAGTATGGTATACATTTAATAACATTAGGTATGTGCCCGACATGAATAAAAACCTACTTTCAATTAGTGAGAACACTTCAAAATTTGATTTTATTGTAAATTTTCAAGGACAACAATGTTTAATCACTTCTAGAGATAATAAGATTATTATTGTTGGGATTGGTGAGAAAGGATTATATAAGCTTGTAGATCCACAATGGGCAAAGGAAGGTACACTTTCTACGGTTGATAGCATAAGTTCACTATGGCATGAAAGGTATGGGAATTTGAATTTCTAGTATTTGACTACATCAAGCAAGACTAAGATGGTAAAGGGGATTCCTCCTATTCATGATAGTCATCATGTATGTACTGGATGTCAATTGGGAAAATAAGTTAGACATTCATTTGATGTTGGTAAAGCTTCAAGAGATAAGGGAGTATTGGCTCTGGTACATGCAGATTTGCATTATCCAATGCAGACACCTACCCCTTCTGGATCCCATTATTTTCTATTTTTAGCTGATGATTTGTATAGGAAAAACTGGGTATACTTTCTAGTGAAGAAATCTGATTATTTTTCAAACTTCCTTACTTGGAAAGCTATGGTTAAAACAATAGGTGGGACTGTCATTGAAATATCCTAGAATGGATAATGGGGTGAGTTCATCTCAAAATAGTTTAAGGAGTTTTGTGCCCCTGAAGGCATACACAGATAGTACACTACCCCTTATACTCCATAGAAAAATAGATTTGTGGAAAGGCAAAATAGGATAATGATAGACATGGCTCAATGTATGGTCCAAATTAGAAATGTACCATATAGATATTGGGTAGAAGCAGTGAATACAACAATATACATCCTTAATAGAAGTCTTACAAAAACATTGGAGTATATGAATCTAGAGGAGGCTTGGTCAGGTCAAACTCTAGATGTAAGTGATTTTAGAAGTTTTGACTATGTAGCTTTTGCAGTTATTCCTAGTCAAAAGAGAAGTAACTTGGATGCAAAAAGTAAAACATACATGTTTATTGGGTATAAAGACCAGTCAAAGACCTACAAATTAAATGATGTTTCTACTAACAAATTTGTGATAAATAGAGATGTGATAGTAAATGAATAGATGCCATAGTTCACAGCAACTGGTATAGTTTCAGATATTGAGTCATTATTTTCTTTGAATGATTTTATTATAAGTTTTGATTTGAAAGCTGAGTAGGATTCTAGTTTATCAATGAAATCACATTCTAGTGAGGGAATTGATTCAGGTCATTATGAGGTTCCAATAGAACAACCAAAGAATCCAAATTGGTATTCTACCATAATGAAATCACTAAAAGAGGGAGACTTACCACAAGGTGTGGAAGGAAGAAGATTGAGATCAAGAAAGCAATTTGGTAATAGAGATGAACATGACAATTTTGATCTAACAACTACTATTTTAAAGACATTTTAGCCTAATACTTTTTCAGAGGCCAAAGGGAAGCTTGAGTGGGAATTATCCATGTAATTGGAATATTATTCCTTGATGAAAAATAAGACTTGGGAGCTCATAGAGCTACCACTAGGAAAGAAATCCATTGGTTGTAAATGGATTTATAAGGTAAAATGCAAAGTAGATGGTTCCTTAGACAAACACAAAGCCAAACTTGTTGTAAAAGGTTATGCATAAGAGGAAGGGGTTGATTATGAGGAGACTTTTTCTCCTACTCCAAAGATGGTAACTTTTCATTTGATTGTTGTTATTGCTACTCAGTTTGGATGGTAGGTGTACCAAATGGATGCCAAGAGCGCTTTATTGAATGGAGATCTAAAGGAGGAAGTATACATGGTTTATCCATAGGGTTTTTAGGTTCTTGATAAGGAACATCTTGTTTATAGGTTGATCAAGACCTTATATGGACTTAATTAGGCTCCTCGAGCATGATATATGAAAATAGATTCATATCTTAGGGAGTTAGATTTTAAAAGGTGTAACTCTGAACTAACTATCTATGTAAAGGTGTTTGGTGATGATATCTTGATTCTCATTGTATATTTTTATGATATAACCATAAATAGGAGTATTATTAGTCTTATTTAATAGATTGAGTCTGATATTTGTTGTACTTTTGACATGACAAACTTAATATTACTGAAATATTATTTAGGTGTCAAGTTTTGGTAAGGTGATTATTTTGTATTCATGCCATAGAATAAGTATGCCAAATCATTTTTGGAAAGGTTTAAAATGATGGATTTTAATCCAACTCATACACCTATGGAAGTTGAATCTAAAATTTCAACTAACATTGCCTCACCTCTGATCATTGAAATAATGTATTGGTAGCTAGTGGGTAGTCTCTTTTACCTCACTACCACTAGATCAGATATTTGTTTTGTAGTGAATTTTCTATCTCACTTCATGTCTAAACCTATTTAGATACAAAATAATTATTAAGATATGTCAAAGGTACTCTTGATTTTGGCATACTATATAAGAAGTTTGTAGATTTTGAGCTTTCAGGATATTCTGACTCTGATTAGGCAGGATGAGTAGATTCAATAAAATCTACAATAGGCTATGTTTTCACTCTTGGTTTAGAAGTTTTCTCATGGCAAATCAAACTACAAACTATAGTGGCATTATCTTCAATATAATTAGAGTATAAATTTATGGTCAGTGTAGGTTTTGAAATTATGTGGATAAAGAAAATCTTGGAAGATCTTCAATTTGAGTCACCAAAGCCTACTCTAATTTTTTGTGACAACTAGATTGTTCTAAATATGGTGAAGAATCTATTATTCTATTCTAAGACCAAACACATTGAGGTTCACCATCATTACATCTAATAGTTGGTTACGAATGAGGACATTAGTCTCTTCTACTACCCCATTGTAAAATAACCAATTGATATAATGACCAAACCACTTGATGTAGATAAGTTCATAAAATTTAGAGATAAACTTGGTCTTGTTTCTGGTTTAGTCATTGAGGGTGTTAGCAAAATTATTTATTTACCTTGGGTTATTGACTAAGGTAATAGTTTTATGGTTAGTTGTCTTAATCACTTGGTTTAAGTGGTTAGTTTGTTTTATCAGGCTTAGCTATTTCATGCTAGCCAATATAGGTTGTTTCACCCACCCTCTCTATGATTCTTGGGTGGTTTTTTTCTTTGCCTATTTAATAGGCATTCATGTATGGTTCATAATAATATGTGCTATGTAATACAATCTTATTCTCTTTCAATATTTGTGCTCAATCTAATATATCACTCATGCGTATAAAGAAGGAAATATAAGTGTCAATAAAATGGATAATATAGGGGTCTTTAGTAATTCCCTTACATGCTATCAAGGTGATGAGTTCCCTGATGTGAAAGGATATTATAATCTGGTCACTCATTAAGGCTTTGCATGCACAAATTAATTTATCACTTCATATCATTAATTTATATGAATGCATTCTCAACATCCCCTTTATTCTCATTTTCAAGGGCTTGGGCTGAAAATATTATATTATAAGCTCATAGACTAAAATGGGAGGAGATTGTGAGCACTTTTAACCCATCTCCTATGTCGATGTTAAGGAGGATAAGTATGTTTGGCATAAGATGGTAAAATGAGGGTTGACGACCTACATGAAGAGGTTGGTTAGGCATGATACAACACTCTAAATATTTTGCCCATGGGTGGATGGATAGACAAGTTTACATGTATGGGCTTAGGGTTTTGATCCCCAAAGAGATTATTGGGGAGATTACAAGGATGAACTATTATGGGTTTAAATCTTTAAAGGACCAAAAAAGGAAAAAATATATTTTTAACATCTTTTATAGAAAGGAGAAGAAGAAGATGAAGGTTTCATCATTGAAAGGGTTTATGAGGGTAGAATTACCAAGAAAGTGGTTAGATGTATGATGGAAGATCATGCGATACATTATATTGGAAGGGAAGCATACGATAATATTTTCACATCACTTTTTTTTCTTAACCACTTTAGGGGTCACACTATCAGTCTCCATCTCTTCCTTCTAAAATATGTGGAAGCCTCAGTATTGAATTTTAATCATAATCCCTTAGCAGATATTATACACCAAGGATTGATTCATTACTTTTTAAAAGGGGGAACCCCTATGGTCAAAAATTGTGATGGAAGCAATTAATATTACTAGTGAACAATAAGATCAGGTAGATAAGAGAACTTTTTCACAAAATCTGAGTTTGAGAAAGTAGGGAATGGAGGAGACTAGAATGAAGGTGTTGGAGAATATTTTATGTAAGAGAAGTAAAAAGTAGGAGGTAATGACACAGGGGGTCCTAAATTTGTGATCCTAATTATTAGCAAGGGTTGGATTTTCTTGAATCCCAAGATTAAGGAAGACATTGGGCAGTCCCTTAAAAATCTACACACCAAGGTGGCCATACAAAAATTGATGTGTTCAAAATTTTTAGATGAATTTGAAAAATTAAAAGGCCTTATAGTTCAAGGAACCTCTAATCTAAACCTTCACAAGGAGAATATCAACATGGATGTGTTTACTCCCTATGGATATAGGACCACTCACACATGTAGAGTGGAGGAAAATAGTGAGGTGATCGATTAGGGTAGGGAAGAAGTCAAGCTTGCTAGTACAAAGCACAAGAAGCTAGATGAGGAGAAAAAATAGGCTATTAGGAACCACACCAGAGGGAAGATTAATGAAGTGGATATTACTGAGAACAAAACATTGGTCTATTACTCTGAGTCAAAATAGTTAGTCTCATTTGGTTTACCCTTTTGGTCCACTATGGGTTTTTACTTAATCTTGGTGTCTTTTGGCTAAAGGTGGATTATCCCATTGGGAAGTAGGTGTTATTCTATTTCGTTCTACTGATATATCATGCTTATCTTCTACTTTATTTTGTAAGGGTATGTGAACCATCATCCCATTTCACTAACCTATCTAATAAAAAAATGTCACTTGTCATTTATTTATCTATTTCAAAATATTTTATTTTATGATCTGAGTTTGCTTTGTTCTGAGATTTTGATTTATGGCCTTGATCATCATTAACCCATTATTAGATATTGATTAGGATAATCTAATAGTTGGTGACCTCCCATGCTCATTTCATATCTCTATGTATCCACTATGGTCTTAGCCTTTAGGATGGCACCATGTGGCCCCATTAAAGACTTTTAGTCCCTTAGAAACCTTTAACCACTTAACTATATTCCTATGTCATTGTGTTTCATGATGACTCCACATGGCATCATCACATAACATGAGGTCTTTCCAATGCACTTACCATCTTTCGATGCCCATAACTCTTAGGCTTACACTATGATACTACATGGCCTCATCATGGATCAATGAGATATGAAACTACCTTGACTAAGACTTCAAAAACATTCTACCTCTATAATATAAGATATCATGCCATGTGGCATGATCTCAATAATCATAAAAACAAAAAAAACTTATTTGATTCTTTCATAAATTTTGTCTCCTAAATCATAACTCTATGTTGACTTCTCCTAAAAAATTGATTGACAACACTCATCCACATGTCAAAGAACATGGTCTTTAGGGCTACTACATAAATTTTAGCTCACTATGATGATTTAGCTACTAGATGAGTGACACTTGTCATGACCATACACTTGTCATGATCATAGGATGAAAAAGAGTTCAAATTTAGACTTTGCTCAAGATTCTCCCTAAATGTCAAATAAATGTGATTGAAATACATGGCACAAGATTGATGGCTTGGGGCCATTAGAGATTGATACAAACAAAAATATAAGGAAAAACACACTAAAATAAGATGTTAATAAGTTAGTTTAAAAACTAAAATGAGCTCGATGACTTTTATAGATTAGTGAAATAATTTATAAAACTCTCACCCAAGGTCAAATCTGAAAACCATTAACACAATAAAAACCATTGATGCATTGCTCAAAAAATATCAACTAAACATGGGTCCTATTTGCAAATCTAAAAATGATGGGTGTTGAGCAACAACAAATGGTGACTCATGGGGAAATACTCTTGAGTATTTAATAACCCAAAACATTTGGAAATGTACTTCATTAAAACCATAAACCTTATATGAAAAGAATGAATAAATCAGATAAATGAAAGAGACTCTTAATTTTCCATGTAACATACTAACCCTTCTCATTTCACAAGATTTGTGTGTGAATGTGTGAAATTCATATACCCTGTGTCATGATAAATTTTATCAAATCAATTAACACAAAATGTAGGTCTCATTTTGACACCTTTAAATTCAAAAGTAATTAGGAAGCCTTTACTACCAGCCAAACATCTACATACCTGATAGAGATATCTATGATTCCACTCAAATCCTTTCTATATTTCTATTTAGGTATTCATATCCCTGATAGAGGCTAATTGAATCACCATTACCCATAGGTTGATGGCATTAATAAGTCTTTATTACGATCTATCTTCAAAATAGTCTGAAAATGTAGGATTAGTCACATATATTTGTTTGGAAACCCTTTAAAACTAAATAAAAAAATAATTTTTGCGAATTATTCATTCATACACTTTAAAATACATTAATCAAGCTCATAAAGTTTCATTTATAGATTCAGACACTTATTATCTTTCACTAGGTCTTCAAATCAACTCTCCTTGTCAAGACTATAACTCATCTTTCCAAACATTTCCACCTTGGTCATAATGGATTTACCATCTATCTCTTCATATCAATCTTTAACAATCCCATCCAATGTTTTTAGATTGCTTTTATATCCAAAAAATCAATATTACTTCAGTGGTTTCTCAAAAGGCCAAAATTCTAGACTATACTATGTTTTATTCTTTAGGCCTAATAAGGTATCAAAACCAAATGGTCTCCTTTATTATATTGGAATCATTGATAAAGTATTTAAGAGTGTCATTTAAAGTGTTTTACACCCATAAACCACCTTTTTGTGTTTTAAATGTCTTCTATATGGTTCCTCTCAGCAAGGGATGAGGATTATCATGTTTTTAAGTTCTAATCTAATCTTATAAAGTGGTTAAACCAACTTAGATATCCTCTCACTCACCCAATTTCAAATTAGAAATATTAACCTCATATGTACGTCTTGTTGATGAAATTAGATATTTAGAACATAAAGATGATTTTGAACTCTATAAGTTCTAGAAGACTTAAATTAAATTATACACACATTCCTAAGAACCTAACATATCTTATAAAACTTAATAAACATTAAAAAAAGTGATATTTACTCATAATCGTACACTAAGAAAGATTTGAAAATTTAAATTGACATTTTGGAGGGAAACTCTTGAAACACTATTAATAACTCTAAACACACTTCTACTATCCAAATAAGTAAATATTAAGACTAAAAAAAATCCATAAGACTCTTTAAAACTATTACAATAATATATTCATATAATCTAAAGATGCACCTACATCAAAACATCAGGGTATAAATAAACTCTCCTCATGGACTCCTATTCATGATTTATTCTGGACTAATACCATACTTGTTTAGTGCTGAAGCTAACATCCAAGTGTAATCCTCAATTAGATGATTATTCCACTTCACAAAATACTAAAAATAGTCTTTTTTTCTTGTCTTCTTGATAACCTTCTTGTCTAAGATTGCTTCAGGCTCATCTAGTGGCTTCTTTGGTAACTGTTGCTCTTATGGAATGATTTGATCTTTTTCATCTTCAGGTGTTGTATTCTTAACTTATTATTTCCTATAAGGATAAATATCAACAACATTAAAGATAGGTGAGATTACAATATCCATTGGAATTTTCAATTCATAAGCATTTGCTAATAACTTTCTAAGGACCTTACATGGCCCAATCTTTTTTAGTTTTTGGCTTGTTGTATTCCCCTCTTAGGAATATTTATTTTCTAAGGTGAGATAAAACAATATCTCCTACCTCAAATTTTGTTTCTTTTCTCTTCAAATTTAATCTCTTTTTGTACTTGTTTGTACTTACCTCTAGTTTTTTCTTTACCTTTTCTTGAAGTTCTTGCATATTTGCCATAAATTCTTCTCCTTATGCACTTCTCTTTTCTTGTTGGCCCAAAATTTTCAACTCATAAACACCTATAGGATGCATGCCATAGTTTTTTTTGAAAAGGACTCATACCTATGCTTCTATTTGGTGAAACATTATAGGTAAATTTTACTTGTGTTAATACTTGATCCCATTGTCTAGGATGTTCACTTACCAAGCTTCTAAGAATGTTCTCAAGGCTCCTGTTGACTACTTATATTTGTCCATCAATTTTTTGATTATATTTAGAACTAAAATTTAGATTAGTACCCAAAATTTTCCAAAGAGTCCTCCAAAAATGTCCAACAAATTTAGTGTCTCTATTAGATATAATGCTATTAGGAAAACCATGCAATCTAACTATCTCTTTAAAGAACAAATTAGCTATATAAATGGAATCACTTGTCTTATAATAAGGTATGAAATGAACCATCTTAGAGAATATATCCACCACTACAAATATAGAGTCATTACCTCTATGTATTCTAGGCAAACCAAGAACAAAATCCATACTTATGGAAACCCATGGCATGTAGGGAATAGGTAATGGCTGATACAAACTTGTATTTTTTCTCCTTCCCTTTTCATACTGACATAATTTATAATTTTTAACAATTTTATTACATCATCTGACATACCTGGCCAAAATAGAATGCATTAAATTGAGCCAATGTCTTGTCTTTCCTAAAATGTCCTACAAGACTACCACTATGTTTCTCTTTGATTAGATTTTCTCTCATGGATCTTTTGGGAATGCATAGTTGTTTTCCTTTGAATAATAATACTTCTTATAGCATATAGTCCATCTAATTAATTCTATCTCTATTTATAGGATCCTTTCATGATTCATATGCCTCTTTGAAATCTACATCTTCTTCATACAAATTTGTTAAAGTATCAAAACTCATGATGTTTACCTCTATCTCTTGCAAAATCAAATTTCTCCAGCTTTAGGCATCAAAAAACTTGTTAAATTGGCCAATATTATGTTTAATCACAAAATAAAAATCTTATATAAATTCAACCCAATTAGCATGTCTTTGTTTCAACTTGCTTTGATTACTTATAAATTGTAAATCATGATTATCAATAAAGAGAACAAACTCTTTAGACATGAGGCAGTGTTTCCAATTTTTCAAACCCTATACTATATCATAAGATTCCTAATCATAAGCTAAATATTTTCTCTTAGATTCATTAATTTTATCACTAAAATATGTTATTGGTTTACCTTTTTGGCTTAAAATAGCTCCTATAGCTATACCACTTACACCACATTCAACTTGAAACAACTTACCAAAATCAACCATGTTAGTACAAGCTACTCTATAATTTTTTTTTTAGACTTTGGAAACTTTTATCAGCATTCTCAGTCAACCTAAATGGTTTATTCTCCCTTTAATGGTCTCCACAATAGGATCAAAAATATTTCTAAAGTTTTAGATAAACTTTTTATAGAAACTAGTAATACCATGAAAAATTCTTACCTCAAAAACATTCTTTAGTAGAGGCCACTCTTGTATAGCTTTCACTTTATCCTTGTCCATCTTCAATCCTTATTTTGAGGTAATAAAACCCAAGAAAATCAATTCTATTTTTAGAAAAGTGCACTTTTTAAGATTGATTAGTAACCTTTCTTCTTGTATTTTCCTCAAAACCATTCTCAAATGTTCAAGGTGCTCATTTTTTGACTTATTATATATAAAAATATATTCAAGATAAAAAATCACAAACTTACCTCTAAATAGCTTAATTTCCTCATTCATGAGTCTCATGAAGGTACTTGGTGCATTTGTCAAGCCAAATGGGATGACAAGTCATTTATACAAATCATAATTAGTCTTTAATGTTGTCTTCCATTCACCCCTTCCCTTATTCTTATTTTATGATATCCACTTTTAATATCTATCTTAGAAAAATATTTATCATTACTCAAATAATCCATCAAATCATCTATTCTAGGTAAAGGAAACCTATAATTGATTGTAATCTTATTGATTTCTCTTGAATCAATCACATATGCTATCTTCCATCTTTTGGTTCAAGGATAGTTGGCACTACACAAAATCTTATACTTTCTCTAACCAACCCCTTGTCCAATAATTCTTGAATCTTCTTCTTGATTTCTTCATTTTATTTTAGAGTCATTCTATAGGCATATTTGTTTGGAAGGTTAGCTCCTGATATTAAATCAATATGATGTCTAATAATTCTTTTAGGAGGTAGCTCACTTGGTAAATCATCCACCACAATGTCAATGAACTCACTCAACAAATTATGAATTTCAATAGGTATCTCATTCAATTTAGTAATAGTAACTATGATTTTTCGCTTACAAATAATACCATAACTTACCTCTTCTTTCGTAATCTATTGTAGAAACTCTTTACCATTACTGCTTAACACCTTTGAACCTTCTTCTACTACTATAAATTCTTCTTTAAAAGGTGTATGAACATGCTTCCTACCATCTACCTCAAAAATATATGTGTTATTCCTACCATCATGAATTGTTCTTATATCATACTACCAATGTCTTCCTATCAACACATGACATACATCCATAGACACTACATCATGAAAAAATTCATCTTTATAGCTTCTTATTTGGAATTCAAATTTACACTATTAATTTATAATAATTTCATGACCTTTTTGTAACTAGGAGACCTTATATAGAGTAGGATGATTTACCATTTTTAAATTTAGTTACCATCTTAGTAGACACCAAGTTATTCATGCTTCTACTATCAATGATAAATTTACAACATTTACCTTTTATCTTGTATTTAGTTTTAAAGAGTGTCTTTATTTGAGGTGGTTTCTTGATCTCCTTGGTAGGATTCAATAGAACTCTCTTCATTACTAGGGCCTCTCCAAATTATAGAGCATCTTCATGAATAGGTGAGATTACACTTTCTTCATCTTGATCTTGATCTATTTGTATATTTCTTTGGATGGTAGAAAGATGTTCAAGGAATTCATAAGATCTATGCCCAAATTTTACACACTTAAAGCATCTTCTAACAAATCCTCTACCTCTAATAAAAGGTCTTTTGCCTCTGAAAGGATATCTAACTCTTGATAATTGTTCTTATCTTTGTGAACTTGAGTTTCTAGTCTCTTATTGATGTAATTGTAGATAATTCCTTCATCTTGATTGTCCTATTCCTCTGTAGCTTTACCCCTTCATCTTGTGTATTGAGGTTGCTTCTTTGCAATATTTTATTCTAATTTTAAGGTATACTGATATGCCTCTTCAACTGATTTGGGTATAAGAAGTCTGATCTCATCTTGTATAGAAAACTTTATTCCATTCACATATCTGAAAATCTTCTCCATATTTTCCTCAATATAGCCTACTCTAATGGTCAATTTATAAAAAATTTTAGTTTGTCTTAAATTATGATATTTTCTAAGAATAAAAGTATGATAGTCTTGAGGTATAAACTTAATTTTAATCTTGAAAACCATCCTATCACATCTCTTTATCTTAGGTTTTCTTTTTCTCTTTTTATCCTCTTGTATGCCATTTTAACCTTGTCATGGAAAAATTTTCCTGTTTATCTTCATCCACATTTTCATATTCAAAATATTTATCAGGTGTATTAATCCAATCAATTAGATCATCTTGATTAAGGCTTCCATCATATGTAGGCACTTTAATTTTTGGCTTAGAACTTACCCCTATAAATGTTTTGGCAAGTATTTCCTCTAAAGTATCATCTTCTATTTCTTAAATTAATTATTATATAGGTAATGATTATTCGTATCTATCACTAATGTCACCAACATTTACTCCCATTATTTGTGTTGTTTTCATAGCTTTCATGCTTGTGTTAAGGTTTCTAATCTCCTCCAATAGTGTTACATTAATAACCTACCTTCTTGTACCTCTTCTTAATCTATCTCTTTCTACCATATTGAATTTTTAACCCCTTAATTATGTTACTAATCTCTATATCCCTCTGATTTTCACAATCTCTAATGCTCTAATACCACAATTGATGGCACTAATAAGTCTTTCTTATGATCTACCTTCAAAATAGTCTACAAATGTAAGATTAGGCACACATATTTGTTTGAAAACCATTTAAAACTAATTTAACAAATAATTTATACTAATTATTCATTAATACACTTTAAAATAAATTAATAAAGATAATAAACGTTCTTATATATATTTAGGCACTTATTAGCTTTCACTAGGCCTTTAAATCTACTCTCCTTGTCAAGACTACAACACCATCTTTCTAAGAATTTCCACCTTGGTCATAATATATTTACAATCTACCTCTTCATATTTATCTCTAACAATCACATCCAATGTGTTTATATTAATTTTATATCCAATAAACCAAAATTACTTCATTGGTTTCTCAAAAAGCTTAATTTTTAGACTACACTATGTTTTACTCTTTAGGCCTAATAAGGTCTCAAAATGAAATGGACTCCTTTATTATATTGGAGTCATTGATACAGTATTGAATAATGTCATTTAAAGTGTTTTACACTCATAAACCATGTTTTAATTCATATTCATAATGAATTTGTTTATAACTTGCAATGGACTGTATTTCCAAAATGAAGACTTACAAAAATTTAGTGCACTGTCACTTTATTCACCCTGTACAATGTCTATTTTTATAACATAATACTTGTAATAGATCATAAAAATGATCCTTAACCTTTAAAAAAAAAATTAGATGATTATACTAAGAAAAACTAGAGTTACAAGCTTTTTTTAATTCGTTAACCCTATTTTAGGGTTTTAGCAGTGTTTAAAGGCTAAGAGGAGAAAATTGATTATTCATACAATATAACTACTATCTAATCAATATAATACCTATAATATACCCTTATGAAACTCCTATAACCTATACAAACCTTCATTTGGAATCATTCACAAACTTTCATGTATTTTGAATGAGTGAAAGACTATTTTAGACATGAAAACATGGGATTTTTTGAGATTGCAAGATTAAAACATCATTTCTACATCGAATAAACCCATAAAACAATCAAATTATTCTCATTAATTCTCAATAGACATAAATATATAGAATCCAAACAATAAAAACTTTTTATTGACAATAGAAAGGACTAAAACACCTATATATCATCTAATTCTTGTAAACTATGACTCTTGTATACATAATAATTTCAAACTTTATCAATTATTGATGATTTCTCTCTTGCAATAACCCATTGAGTCTAATATATATGAGTGCATGCATTAAGGGGTGTACTAAGAAAGGGGTGGATATACCATTTGTGCTTAAAAATATTGTTATACCCATACTACCACTTGCTATATACACAACCATCTCCTAAAAACACTCCCATAAGCTTTGCATCCTCTTTTACACCCTCCTCTATTCATTTTATGATTTAATTAGCCTCTTACTAAGATTAAAACCATTTTTAATGTTTTACAATACACTATTATCCCCATAGACCCTATACTTTAATTGATGAAACTTATTTAGGGTTTAAATCAGCCATTGGCTGACCTAGACCAAGACCTAATTTGCTTTTATCAATAACGATACAAAGTCAATTGGGCTGACACTATCAATTAAAATTTCAAAAAGGTTTAGGGTTCAATTTAACTATATATACACATCCATTTCTATCATTTATGAGATAATAAAATAATAAAAATATTATATTATGTATCTGCTTATCCACCATTCTACTTGAGCAGCATAACTTAGGATTTCAATACTTTCTTTAGAGATACAAATCTTGTCTTTTGTATGCATAGATAGGTTATGTAGCCTAGAGATGATTTGTCCTTGTTATCCTTACATACAAAAACAACCTTTTGTGAATCACCTTGGCTAAGGGAGAGATTGAGGTTTGATAGGTTCATCTTCAAAGGTAAGTATTCATAACATTATTCCTCCTTTGTAAGAGTAGCTAAATTTGCATTTGTAATTTTCTACCATGCATTAGGATTTACTATACATTGATGTGAGTATAGATATTATATGAATGTTTATTTTTTATGTTTATTACCCCCAATTTGTGTCAAAATCTTTGGTGAGCACTAGATTATACTTTAATTTCTTTGTCATTTACTTTTGTGAATATGAAAACATAAGACCTAACTAGGGTTATTGCATAATGTTGCTTGACTAGAGGCTTTGGAACCCTCTCTAGTGATGTTATTTTGGTAAGATATCCCTTGGTTTGGTCTAATAGATCCATCTTGGTCATGAACCTAAACATATAATGTATCAAAAATTGAAAGTGTAAGTAAGATTTATCTTTTTTGAGCTAGGATTGATTAATATACAATTGCATTTCCCTTTGTATACATTATAGTGAACCTAACTTGAATCAAACCCTTGTAAGTTTTCTTTCATGCCATAATTTCTATCATAATATTATATTTTTTTATATTTTTAGTATTGTATCAAACCAATTAGTATATTTCTAACATTTTGTGTGCAGGTTTAACATACAATCACTCTAAAATGACTATGTTCTATCTGTGTAGCTCTTCATTAAATTCAGGTTACTTGATCAAATAGTTCAACATAGTATTATTATTTAGCTCCAAATTCACATACATAGTCAAACCAATCAAATCTATCTACTATTATCTTTTATCAACATATAGGTTTGTAAACAAGTTGAACCAATCAACTCTGTTTGTCATTTCTTCTTTAGATACAAGACTTTTGTAAACTTGGTCAAACTAGTTGACTTAGTATAATTTTGAAATCAACATTTTAACATCATAAAAAATTTCAATCTAAAACATCTTCAAGCCCATCAAGGTTCCTTCATATCTCTATCATTTCAATTCTTCTTTCAATATTATTTTTCACAAGTTTATAGTCTATAAAATTGTAGCCTTACAACAAACTAGGTCAACCTATTCAACACAATTTTGTGGTCTATCCTCCATCTAGAATATATAGTCTACTTATTTGAATGTGTTCTTATAGATATTGATTCTAAATAATATTAGTAACCCATTTGAATATTTTCTACATTGTTTGCATACAATGTCACCTAAATAGACTATTTACTATTCTCTCAAGGAATTAACCTTTATTTGCTAGTAATTAATTCACCTTTCTTTTTCAGTTATTTGCATGCTTAGAGAAAATCACATAGATTAAATAAGTGGTTTTTAAAATTAATAATTTAGTCACATATTTTCCTCTTTTACACACATTAAAAAATCATTTTTCATTCAAAAAGCATTAAATATTTATCTTCACAAGGCCTACCTACTTAGATTTCATCACCAAGGGGGAAGTCGACTTAGTTTTCTAGCCAAGTATAAATACATGATTGATGGTATATAATGTCAAATTACTTGACACCCTTATCACTATGGGATTGTGAAGTGAAGGGGTAAGCCCCAACACCAAGATAGTACCATCACCAATACATATCCCTTTCAGCCTAAATGTCCTAAAACCAACGTTAGATTGCTTTCTAGTTCCTTATTTCAGCCAACTTCCCAATCACATTAAAATTAAAATTTATTATAATATAATCACACTTATCATGACCAACTAGTTAGAATTTACTTTTTCATTGTTGCTTACTCTTTGATCACTATATGTTGTATTGTAAAATGTTCATTGGACAACATTGGTACAAGGTTTGTGTTGTGTGTTCCAATTGGGTTAGTCACCTTTACCTAATTGCTTGTGTGCTTAATTTTATTTTTCTTCAAAATTATCTTTCAAAAATTTCCTTTATTTTAGAGCACTATCATTATATTTGATATAGTCTATTATAGACTATTTAACCTTCCTACCTATAGCACATAGTTGACTTGTATGACTATGTATCCTTATTTTCCTACTCAATTCCCTATTCAGTAGTATATAGTCGACATGCATGACTATGTATCCTTGTCTTCTTGTTCTATTTCCCAGTTTACATAACATAGTCAACTAGTTCAATTTTGTATCTTGATTTTTGATTTTTGTCTTTGCATCATCCTTTTAGCCTTCTTTTCTCATCATGAACTTCTTGTTTGAAGACAACACAAATTTAAATACAATAGACATGATGATATTTACCAATCCCAATAGGTTTACCCTAAAATAGCTTTTAGATTCCAATTTAGATGAAAGTAATGTGTATGTGGCCACTCACACTACTAATTATGGAACTCCTCATTCATTATCAATTTTTAATCCTCTTTTCTCCAGAGAATATCAACCATAATTAGAGTACACAATTGAATTGCTATTTTTCATTAACAAGTTTCCTCAACATAGAGGAAGAGACCCCTCAACTATTTGCAATCTCAAGATAAATGGTCAAGTAAAATAACCCCATTCACCCTCCCCTACATTATCTCATGGATTTGGGGGTGATACCTTCTTTTCTTCTCAACCTCTCCCTCTATTTTGAATCCTCATAGTATGACCTCTTCTTCTTTGATCTCTTCAACATCCATACCAAGTATCTCAAATAACATGGTAGGTTCTACCTCTAGTGGGAAATTTCCAAGGCCCCTCCTCCTCAACCAAGCCACTAGTGCATCATTTTCCACCAATGTTAATCATGCTACTAGTACTTCCTCTAATTCTAGTACCAATCTTTCTACTAGTGCATATTTTGCTACACATGCCAATCATGATACTAGTGCTTCCTTTTATACCAATTTTTCTCACACCATTAGTGTCATGCATGCCACTTCTCATAGTGAAACCCAAACCACTAATACCAATGCCAATGCTTTGCATGTCACACAAACTATTCAAAATACCATTCAAACCCATAAACTATTATTACAAACTCTTAGTCAAATGAATTATTTTCAAACTAATAATGCCAATCAAATTATGCAAATGTAGAATCATCTTATTCACCTTTAAAATCAACCTCAATAGGTTACATGGGGAGTGTACAATCAAAATTCACCTCACCCCCCCTTAGGGATTCTCATGGCAATCTCATTCTTAAACCACCCCTTATTAACAAAATGATTAAACACCTTCAAAATGAACCTTGTATCCCTCAAATTACCAATATTTACATAGTAGGTATCAAACCTACCATTAGTTACAATGGGTCAACTGATCCTACCTTACATTTAAAAACATTTGGTAATCTCTACAAATATTGGGTCAAATTAAACACTTTTGATGCTACAAAGATATTAATGGAAAAACTCTCTAGAGATGCTTTAGATTGGTACAATCAACTCAAATCCCATTCTATCACTAGTTTTTAAGATATAGTGAACCCCCTAGTTCAAGAGTTTCAAACTAATGATCTCCCTAAGAATGTCTTGGATCACTTTATCAATTGTAAGCAACTTGAAACTAAAACTGTATAAGCTTTCATCAAAAGATAGAAGAGCTTATCTAATAAGTGTGAGCATAACATGGTAGATGGAAACATATTTCATTTATTCACTAAGGTTATTTATTCCAAGTTATAAAATTAGGTTAGGACTCTCTCTCCAATAACTTTAGAAGAAGCCCTCGACCAATCCAAATGCCAATATTTTCTTATGAACCAATTTGAACCATCCCAACCTCCCATGGGCACTCACATACTCATTAAAAATAAAAAAATTATGTTACCAATGATGGTGTCAATGATTCTTATGACACCATTCATAATATTTAATCCACCACTCCCAACCCTATTGTGGAGCATGCTTCCCCTCTAAATAATACTATTAATCCTCAATTTTATCAAACACACAACATTAATGTTCATAAGTCATTATCCTTAGTTGATCTTAAAAACCATCTACCAAGGCCTATACCATGAGATATTTACCCCATTCATCTTATGAAATCATGGTATCATCCAAATAATTTTTTGGTTTCATGCAAGTTGGGGCCACTCTCACAAGACTTGTCAATAACTACTTAATTTAGCTATGTATTTTCTTGGCCTAAAATTTGATCATGATTCACTCATTTTTAAGTACTAATAATCCTATAATATAGAATTTAAAGCTCATGAAACACAAAACAAAAATCAATCTTTGAACTAGGCTAATGATCATCTTGACATATATAAAGATCCTCTTCCTAATCATCAAGATAAAAATGACAAGCCTACTCATTCCACCAATAAAGTTGAAAGTCTTATATACCAAAATCTAGAATAAAATGTGGTAAATATGACTAATATGTGAAGGTTAGTTTCTTTCATTGATTCTAATGTAACACACACACACCAAACCTCCTAAACATTCCATGTTATATAAGATTCTTTTCCCACCTCATCTAAAAAAATTAAGTCAAGAGCACCTTATATCTTTCTAAGAACTACTTCCAACACCTCAGTTGGATAATACCTCTCGTACTATATATACAACTACCCAAAAATTTACTCCCATCAATAACATTATTCAACCTTCCAATAACATTTCTTCTAATCAATCACAAGAACTACCTAAATCAACTATCCCATCATCTAAATATAATCAACCCATTTATCCTCAAACTAAACCAACTACATCTTATCAACACAAGTTTGAATGCACTTATAATCCTACTTCATAGGAGCTCCTCCAACATTATGCACCTCTATCCAGTAGTCTCCCCATGGGTTATGATGAATGGGACCCCATTGTGGAACTTACTAATCTCCCATCTCAAATACCCTTTCTTGAACTCATGAAAACTTCCCCTCATCATTGCAACCACCTAATTCAACCATATAAAAAAATATAAATACATGTTCTATAAAGTAATATATCCATGCATCAACATCCAAATCTAATTACAACTCATGATATCCATAAAACTATCAAAATCAATATATATATATATATATTCAAATATACAAAAAAATATAAATACATGTGCTATAAAGTAATATATCCATGCATCAGCATCCAAATCTAATTACAACTCAAGATATCCATACAACTATCAAAATCAATATATATATATATATATATATATATATATATATATATATATATATCATGTGTTTTATACAAAATATAAAATACAATCACTCCATCTCTAAGACTGGGCTCCATCCTATCTATCATGTGGCCTAGCCACACTACTAATATATGCCCAGGACTATCCCCTCTGAATGATACACTATAATAGGCATTCTAGGATCTAAAACCTACTACTATACCTGTAGTTATTTACCTTGGCCTGCACCTATCCAATATAAATTTTAGTAGCCATATGTGGTGCCCTCTCTTATGTCAAGGCCTATCAGGATTGTGTCTCCCCCTCTCCCACCCATAAAAATGGCTATAGTCCATCCTCACATGCCTAAATCTTCCTTATGGCCTCCCCCACTAGTCTAAACTATCTTGTCTAGGTTGGGACAAATAGAACCATAAGAACATCTATCATGGTGGGGTCATACGGTGTCAGCACCCCATCCAAAATGTCATGACATGTAACAATAATCAAGGATCCCCATTTGAATTAATTATCCACCAGATATGTAAAAATAATAACCAGATAAGAATCAAATCACATATATATCTCAAAACCATCTATCTACCATAATCTCAATACAACTAGTGTCTTATATCAAAAACTTAAATCAAAATTAAAACATTTCTCACTAGTGTTATTTTTACTAACCACCATATCTCAATCTAATTGTTTACCAATCATGATCTCCTTATCTTCTCATTTTCCAAGCACCTCATCCATAGGTCACCTCTACACTAGTATAAAGATAGGATTCACCGCTTTAGCATGCCATGATCCTCTCCTCAGAGGTGCTTCTATAGACTAGTTATTTCTTAGAGTGGTTACTAGGTCCTCCTATATTGTAGCCCTTGCTTGTGCCTACTCTCACTGATAGTGCCTCCATCTCTAGTGAGGCCATGGTGGTAATTGATTTTACTATTATGGTGCATGTTGTATGACATCCATATATATTTCATCTCCCTCTATTGGCTCTATTGTATCCTACTATCATGCTCGACTAGTCCATGGTCTAGCATGATAAGGCCTAATAATTAATATCTATATCAATACCCCTTATCCTTTCCCCCTTATTATATCTCTATCATCTCATGCCTAATATGTAGGCACTATTAGAGGGGTCATAGGTGTGGGAGTCTAAAATATCTTGGCAAGCATGTCACTATATGAAAGATATATACTAAATCAACCCTTACCATTTTCAACTAGATTGACCCTCCTTCAACTTTAACATATTAAGTCATCCCTATGTTACACATTCAAAACTTTTTAAAATTATATCGACCCTCTTCCACTAACTAAGTTAGCTTTTTGGTATGAATTCATCCTTCTCCTCATTACAAACTATGTTGGCCCATTGATATGCACTCATCCCTTTAATTTTTTCTTACCTTATAGACTAAGCTGACCAGGTCAACTTTGTTCCTTCATAGAGGTGAATTTTTGACCATTTTCCATAAATGCCTTAAGCATTTATTGATCTTAATTCTTCCTACCCAACATCTTATTCTACCCTTAGTCTACCCAAAAATTTACTAAGGTTAATTTCGATGCCTGGATTTTTCCTACCAATAAAATTTCTATATTTGTCTCAATTTCAAATAAAATTACTCAAAATTTTTAAATTCATAATTGATTACCTATGTTGCACTTATTGTGGACACTATGTGTCCTCCCTGTCTAAGCTATCATTTCTTCACCATGATGGATCTCTAATCTCAACGTATCTCTTAGAGCTATATTTTTTAAGAATAGCAAAAATAATAAATGAAATATTTTTCACCCTATTTATATTTACTATTTAAAATTATTTAACTATCAAATATTTACCACCAAATTCCATATTTTGATCATATTTTTGTTTCTACTAGCTTTTTTTTTTCGAACTATAAAATGTTTTGGAATCTTGACATCATAGATAATCTCTTCACATGTTACATGTATATTTTACAAAAATTCCAAAATTTCACTTTTTTTTATAATTTATATATGTTTTCCTAATGTTCCCTACATTGGACACCTTCATATCTATTGTATCTTGTTCTCTATCTACAACACTAAGGTAAGTAAATGTATGTATTTTTAAATTCTATCCTTTCATTTATATTACTTGCTTCTTACTGTAACTTATTTAGATTTAACATTATGTGTTACTATGTTATTTTCCCAAATAATGATGTCTTATGTTGCACCTAAGTGACACGTGATGATCTTTGAGTGGGGCATATGTGTACACATAATATTTTCAAACTTTATCAATTACTATTATTTTATCTCTTGTAAGAACCTATCAAGTCTCAATCTCTCTAAGTACACACCATAAGAGGTGTACTGGGAAAGGAGTGGGTAGATCATTGGTGCTTCATAATATTTTTGTCCCTATACTACCACTTTATATCTACACAACCATATCCTAAAAACACTCCCGTAAGATTTTCCTCCTCTTTTGTACCCTCTTTTAGTCATTTTTTTCTTTCATTAGCCCCTTCCTAAACCTAAAATCCTTTCCAATGGTTTACATTACACTTTCATCCCCATTAACCCTATACTCTAATTGATCAAACCTATTTAGGTTCTTGGTCTAGGCCGACCTAGACCAAGACCTAATTTGTTTTTATCAATAATGATATAGATTTGATTGTGCTAACACTATCAACTAAACTTTGAAAAAGGTTTAGGGTTATATTCAAATATATATACACATCCATTTCTATCATTTATGAGAGAAGATAAGAATAATATTATATTTCACATCTGCTTATCCACCATTATAGTTGAGTAGCATAGCTTAGGGTTTCAACACTTTCTTTGGAGATACATATTTTGTCTTATGGAGAAGTATTTTGGATGCATAGATAGGTTGTGTATCCCATCTATAATTTATCCTTTTTATCTTTACATACCACAACAATCTCTTTCAAAGAACCTTGGATAAGGGAGATATTGAGGCTCAGTAGGTTTGTCTTCAAAGGTAATTGTTCCTAACTTTGTTCCTTCTTTATAAGTAGATATATTTGCATTTGTACTTCTCTCCCATGAATTAGGATTTCCTATACATTGACATGAGTATGTATCTTCTATGTATGTTTAATTTTTATATTTATTACCCCCACTTTGTGCCATAATCTTTGGTCAACATTATATTAGACTTTACTTTCTTTATCATTTAATTTTGTGAATATGAAAACATAGGACCCAGCTAGGGTTATTATATAGTGTTGTTTCACTAAAGGCTTTGTAACCCTCTCTAGTGATGATATTATGATAATATATCCCTTAGTTATGTCTAGTAGATCTATCTTGCTCATGACCCTAAATATCTAATGTATTATCAATCAAAAGTGTAAGTAGGATTTATCTTTTCCAAGCTAGGATTTATTAATGGATCAATTGCATTTTCCTTTGTATACAACTCTCATCAATCTTGAAATAATAAAAATTTGCCTTTTTTACTTGAAATGTCTTCTATACAATTCCTCTTAGTAAGGGATGATCATTATCCTATTGCTAGGGTCTAATCCAATCTTTTTAATTGCTTAAACCAACTCATATATCCTCTCACTCACCAAAGTTAAAATTACCAAGATTAACCTCATATATAGGTCTTGCTAATAACATTATATATTTAGAACATAAAGATTATTTTGACCTCTATAAGGTATAGAAGACTTAAATTACCTTTATAAACACATTATTAAGAACCTAACATAGCTTATACAACTCAATAAATGTTAAAAAAGTGACATTTACTCATAATCCTACACTAAGAAAAATATGAAAATTTAAATTTGACATTTTGGAGGCTTTCCAAACACTAATAATGACTCTAAACACACTTATACTATCTAAATAAGGACTTCTTAAGACTAAACAAACTCCCTAAGACTCCTTCAACCTATTTATAACACTTGATTCATATAATTTGAAGATGCATCTGCATCATAGGTTCATATTATTTTTATTCATTGATCTTTCTTTTCACTTTATTTTCTCTAATTTTATATATATTTATACTTATGTATTCCTTCCATCATAGAAAACTAATGGGATTTGGGTATAGAATCATTGTTGGATGGTTATTAGGAAATCAAAAGACTTATTATGTGTCAATACATCCCTATCAGAATGTATTTATCTCACTATTTATTATTTATCATTCCAAGTATTAACATGTATAAGTGTAGTTGATCTTGAAAATGACAAGTCTTTCTAAATTCACATGAAAACCTTAGATCAACTTTTATAAACCTAGTGAACTCCTTTAATTCAATCAAAACTTGATTTAAACTAAAATATATACCTGAATTCAAGATTTATTGTACATCAAAATCATTCCTTGTGAGTACTTATCACAAACCTTTATTTTATAATCATAGAGAAGGACTTTAAATGATTGCATCATAAGAAACATACCCGGGTATTCTAAAACAAACACCACTAACCTATAAAGTATAAAAAGCAACCAACCAAGCAAATATGTTGAAATAAAGAAACTAATATAAGAAACCAATAAAATAAAATAGAGAAACTACTCTATAAAAATATCAAAGCCTAATCTAAGCCTAACTCTACTTAAAACTTATAGTCATTTTGAAGCACTTCTAGATGAACATCCATGATATAGTGTTTCAAGAAATTCCCATTGATTAGAAGATTGAGATCATTATATTGGAGGTGATTCAACCAAAAGGTATTATTACCCATAATATCAACAAATTTATATGGTTCAATCTATAGAGGTATGAACTTGTATTGTTATCCTTTCTTTTCATATTATTTATTCCATAAGAGGACAAGGTTTGAAATTATGAAGGTTTTATTTTTAGATATTTTATAAAACCATCTCTTCATGATATCTTGGTTTTTACTAAAATTATTTAATACCTCAAGACATGCTTCTTCCATCTCAATTATATATAAAAATCTAGATTGAATCTTCTCATTTCCCCCATACACTCATGTATGAATTGATATGTCATTAACTTAAGAGTGATAGGGAACATTATCTAGTGTACATATACTAACAGAAAAGATGAACCCTTGAGAGCTTACTTATATCTAGTTTTGTCTATCCATAATACATTTTTAAATAATAGATTCCATTCTTTTGGTTTATCTTGAGCCAACTTCTTAATAACATCTATCAAATTCTTATTAGTGGATTCAACCATTCCATTTTATTGGGGGTAATAATTAGATGGAAACTTGATGATGACCATTTTTAAATTAAATAGATGGAAATGTTGGTCCATTATCACATAATAAATAAATTTGAGTCACAAATATAGTCAATACATTATCTTCTAGAAATTTAATAACACCATGAGTTTTGAAATTCTCGGTGGCATTGACTTATATCCTTCTAGTGCAATAATCAGTTGTTTTTAGGATAAATTTGTTCTCAATTGAAGAATTAGGATTGATTACACCCATAAATTCAAGCCCCCATTATAAAAAAATATTCTCCTCTATGATTGGATATGAAGGCATATATGTGTGGACTTCTCTTTTACTAAATACTTGGCATTCATGAAATTGTATTACATGGCAGTGATGATCTTTAAAATTTGTACATCAATAATATCCCATTATTAAAATTTGGTAGGCTATAAAATTTCCTAAGGGGTGTCCACTACCTATTTTATGATGTAAATTATCAAGAATATCAACAACTTCTTCTTTAGAGACACACCTTAAGTAAATCCTTTAATAATCTATTCTATAAAGGACTCATTTCTTAATTATATAATGTGTAGATTTGAGTCTAAGATATTACTTTTTTTATCTATTTAATTATGGAGAATATGTACCTATGAAAATATAATGGATGATCTAGTCATACCATTTAGCTTTTGATACATGTAATTCATTGATTTATTCCAATGATAGGCATGGATATGGCTTAGTCATAAGTTGTACAATTCCCTGACCTCTGATTATTTTGGATGGTTTAATTAAAAATTAAAATTATTGTAACTTAGGTATCCACTTACTCCTCCTTTCACCTAGTTCATTATACCCAAATGTGAACTTAACAACTACATTTGGGATAATATCATTAATTTTATTCCATAGAATATAATGTCTAAATTTATTCATAGCTTTGATCAATGCATATATCTACTTGTCTATCATGGAGTATTTAAATTATGCATCCTTCAATTTAATGATCATAAAATCAGTTAGGTTCTCACTATATTATCCCTTATGTGTAAGGATTGTAGCTATGGTGTGTTGTGAAGTGAAAGAATATAAAAATAAACCCTTGCTAAAATCTAGACTAATCAATATTCGAGCCTATGCAATAGCATATTTGATATCTTGAAATGCTTTTTTGGCTTCAGTAGTCCATTCAATTTTGAAATTTTATTTGAGCATAGCATTAAAAATCTTGACTACTTCTACAAAATAAGAAATACTTTTTATTACAAAATTAATCTTTTCAAAAAATGATTTCAACTTTTTTAACTGTTTGGAGGATATATCTTTGATATATCTTGCATTCATTTTATATAAATGGAAACTCCATATTTGGTGATCACATGTCCAAGTATTTTTATTTTTTCCACTCCAAATATGCTTTTATTTGGGTTCAAAGGCACTCCATAGTCTCTACATTTGTACAACATTTTATCTAGATGATCTCCATGATCAGCCATGTTCTTGGAGAATACTACAAGATCATCCATGTAGTTAATAATTCACTTGCCAATAAGTCTTTTACAAATATAGTTTATAGCACATTGAAATGTAAATCCTACATTTATTAATATGAACCCCACTTAGTGGTGAAAGTTGTCTTCATTCTATCCTCAGTGTTATAGTAGTTTTTCAAATTTTCTTTTTAATTTAATTCACTTACTAAAAACATAATGAAAAGTAGGGTTTATAAAGAATAAATGGAAATAAGAATATGGTTTCACACTACTTGAATATAGTGAATGAGGGAAATTATTTTTAGCTTGGAATAATAACCTACACACAAGAAGTCAACTTGGATAAAAATAGATTAATAGATAAATATGTGAGCTACTTGGTTAGGAACTAGTCTTGAAAAGTCATAAAATTATTCAAGTGGATGTTAGCTCATTGTTTTCACAATAAAATGGATAAATAAACACTAAAATTACAAAATATAAAGATGAGATAACAATAATGATTATGATTTAATCTTTTTTTAAGCTATCAATGTAAGCAAAGTATTCATCCCAATAAGCCATAACAACATTCACATCCTATTTTATAAAATCACGTTGGTCAGTAGTGGATTCAATTGAGGGAGAGTAAAAAATGGCACAAAGTGATAACTTGAAGGCTATGTCACTTTGGTTGGTGAAAAAGGGTTGAGATATAATGGGCAGATCATTAATATTAATGACATTGTGCACAATTTTGGGTAGATTCATCTACATAATAATGCCATTTTTAAAAGGACAGAAAATCAAAATGATTAAAGATAGAGTTCTAAGATAAAAAGTTTTGGGTTTTAAAAAATATATAATATAATGGATCTATGTTGATATTGTACAATTGGTGCCAATTTAGATGAATCAACATCAATTTTGTCTAAACTACACATATTTAAAAAATGGGATTTTTAGGGCGATAGAAGATGTTGGTAAGGAAAGTAGGGATTTATGTTGTGATATATGATTTAGATAAATAATAAATTATATAAATATAAATGATAAATGAAATAAAATAAGATAAAACTTACCTTGAACTAAGTTGTAGGCATGATGAATTTCTTCCTATGGATGTAAGCGATCTTTTAAGCTTGTAATGGTAGATGTGGAATGGGTGTGGTAGAATTTTGGTAGAGTAATGATAAGGGTCTCCTTAATTATCTTGGAAAATATGATCAATATTAAAATAATAAAAATTCATGGTCCCTAAGCTAAAGGGTTGGTTGGGTATAAATGGATTGATGTTGATCGAGATAATCGATGCCGATCATGGGAAAATCAACAATGATTCACGTATTTTGGCACCAAATGGTTTTATTAATATTTTATTTGTTATAACCATAGGTAATTTTTGGTTTATGTATGTGAGGTTGTTGATGATTGGGTTATATGGGGGTAAGGTGGTTAGATAGGTTGTAAATATATTTAGGTGGTTAGGAGGTAAAATAGTAATTTGTAAAAATTAATTACCAGGTGGATAATGGTAAATAAATTAAACTTTAGGATAGGGATATTTAGGATAATAAAATAATAATAAAGGCCTATGAAATTGAATAAATAATATATAGTATACAAAATTATGGTGTCTACATGTGCCCCATTTTGTGGATCAGTATGTAATACTTGTTGTGAGATAAAAACCAAAAGAGGTCCAATGCCCTAATTTTATGTGAGGAGGTATCCCCCCTCAAATTGGGAGCCGACATAGGATGAGGAGATGGTGATGGGTTTGAAAAATGGAATAGTGAAAGAGATGGATAGATGTTAAATGAGAGCTAAGAGTGTGGATGCATAACACGAAGTATATATTTTACACTGACAAGATAGAAGGTAATATAGGCATAGATGACCCAAGGCAAATCCCATAATAAAATGCCATAAATATGAATAGTTGGGATTAAATGAAGGCTAAACAAGAGAATAAGTAATAGGGTTTGGCTAATTGAAGCATCTGGTGTGCTATATAGTGTGTGCATTACCTATAGATAGATATTATCAAGATAAAATACACTCTTGAGACCCACAGAGAGGGGATACACACAAAACATACATGCCTTACATAGGTTATGGGACTAACAAGGGGTTTAAATCCATAAACCTGAAATGGTATTGGACAAATAATAAGGTAGGTGTAGAAGGTACCAAGACAAGTCTATGGATTAATAATGGATGTATGAAAAATATAAGTAATGAAAAATATGGAAATCGATGCTCATCTAGAATGAATCAACATCGATCCACCAAATTGATGCCAATCTAAAATAGATCGATGTTGATCAAAAGTTGAGTATATAAGTAAGTCTGATTGGAAAGGGCTAATTTTTTATCATGTTAAAATCAAACGATAAATGAAAATTGAATGACAAGTATGATGTGAATTTCAATGGAGGCTAGGAACAACAGTTTGAGATGATGACGATTGTCCTAAGATGAGGTAGGCCTTGTAATTTTCTAAGTTTTTTTTTTGTTTTGGATTTTTAGGACTAAGGGAATATGCTAGGAGTATGGTATTATGGTGATGCATAATCAATATCGATTCTCATTTAAAATAGTGTTGATCTAGATGAAATGGTGTCGATCTATAATAGATTAGTGTTGATTCATAAAAAAAGTGAAAGGCTATATTAGAATGTCTATGGGTAGACTAAGTAGATTTTTAGGAAAGTTTAAGGCTTATAGGGGATTTTGGTAATAAGCAAAAACACTATTATAAATGCACAATCGAGTACCACCTCTATTGGAGTGGTTATAAGACCAACTCAGTGATGATTATTAGGAACACATAGAGGCTATAGACCTAAGAGGATTACACTACTACCATCACATTCATCAAGATGTAATCTTATTAGTTGCATTACTAGAGTGATGGGATGTGACTACTGGGATATTTTAGATGCCCATAGGGGAGATGATGATTACTGAGGAGGATATATACAAGATTTTATAACTTCTAGTGTAGGGAGCTAAGATTGTACCTATGGATGAGTAGGGATATGGAGTATCACTGACACAAATATATGGTGGTGATACTACAGATATTACTTTTGTAGCAGGTGGTTTTATGTTTAAGCTTTTATATAAGGTTGGTATAAAGGGGAGGGGTTTTTTTATGATGATTTTATTGGCCATCTCTTGCTACATTATCCTAGACTCTAGTGGAGGTAGGTTTCCATGGAGCCTAATAGGGGTTGTTGATGATATACAGGAGCATAAGATAGTCTTTGCCTAGGCTTTAACTTTATTAGTGTAGCTATATAGGGAATTTTGGGATGAAGGGCCCAAAGGATGTATAGATTGGATGTGATCATGATTTTATAGTGTTGGGCATATGAGCACATTAGGGTGGTGTGTCCTATTGGTACCACATAGATACGATGATATAATACTAATTACAACATTGCCTTCTTATGATGGAAGGTGGATTTAGTTTGAGACTATATAGATGGGGTGACCCAAGACCTAGAGTACTATCATAGGGTCATAAAGGGGATATGGGATGGAGATATTATCTAGAAGCCTTACCTCAGATTTTATGCATGGCTTGGATTAGAGGTCAAGCTAACATGCATCTTGAGGGAGAGGTGGGTGATGGGGAGGAGGATAAAAGTACATGGAGTAATTCCATTTTGGGTGGGTAAGGAGATAATTCATCTTAGTATAGGATATTACATAGACCCTACACACATATAGACAAGATTAGATAGATCCAGGACTCTCAGAGCTAGATACTAAAGATATTATAGTAGGGGATGAGGAGGAGGCAATAGGGTCAAATATAGAGGATGTTGAGTACACACTAGCATTCCTAATGTGGTGGGTAGGGTAGTTAGCTATGAGGTAGGAGAAGGTGGTGTGACCTCGATAGGAGAGATCAAATGAGTAGATGGAGGATGTTAAGGAGGATAAAGGAGGATAAAGGAGGAAAGGAGGAGATGGGAGAGGAGGGGGATAGGTGAGAGGATGGAGGAGAGGATGGGGGAGAGGAGGAGGAACTAGATATCATAGAGATTATTACAAAGAGAGATACACTAAGGTTTTAGTGTATTAAACTATAGAGATAAGTGGCTATATAAGTAGCTCTTAACACTATGCATATTGAGTGAGACATGCTATAGATGAGATTAGATACACTATAGGTAGAGTTTGACACCTTAAAACTAATCCACAATCAAGTAGTGGAGGCTCAAGATTGCTACCAAGTCAAGAGGGATAGCCTATGGTGGGATATGGAGGATCTTTAGGATAGATGGTTGTAGGGGTGGTTGGGCCTAGTACAAGGTAGGTAGGTATTATTAGCATAGATAGGTACAAGGATCTAGTAGAAGAGATGTATTATTATTATTATTATTATTATTATTTATATTATTATTAATAGATTATTTTAGATATGCATCCAAAAATTCCATGTTATGCCACCCA
Organism: Torreya grandis; assembly: GCA_037957365.1. NCBI lineage: Eukaryota > Viridiplantae > Streptophyta > Pinopsida > Cupressales > Taxaceae > Torreya > Torreya grandis. The sequence continues at coordinate 443,512 of JARHVA010007007.1, forward strand.
TTTAGCCACATAGGGTAAATCATCTAAGAGAACTCACATAGCATCATTTAGAGCAAGGAGTGTAGCCCATGAGAGGGATCAAAGGAGAGATAGAGGTAGAGGTGGACCTAGGGGAGGGGATGGGAGCAGAGGTGGTGCTGGAGGTGTAGGGAGCATTCAATTGAGTAGGATCTAGTTTATCAAGTAGTTCATTATTGTATTTATTGTATTGGCTAGAGAGCCACAAACTTTGTATATGGATATTTATGATGTACATTTGGCACATTTTGATATATATAGATTCATGATTATTATTATTATCAATTGTGATGTTTATATTTTATATGTAATTTATTTATGGATTATGGATGTTCATGGCTTATGTTATCATGGATGCATGTATTTAGATGATGTGATTATGGATTTAAATTAAAGTGTTTATGGATTATGATTAATATAGATGTGGATTAAATGATTTAATGTATGGATTTATGTGATTTTATTATATAAAAGTGTTTATTATGCATCATGATTGTGCTATTATGATGTGAATCAAATTATGGATTATGGATTTATGATTTTGATTAGATTTATGGGTTATGGACCTTTATGTGACTATATTAAAATGTTTATGTATTATGATTATGTTATTATGAATGTGAATTTGATTATTGGAATATGGTTTTTAATGGATTATAGGTTATGTTATTATATTATGGATTATGGATTTGATTTAAATTTTTATGGATTGACATTAAAATGTTTATGGATTATGATTACTATGGATATGAATTATGTATTATAGATTTCATGTTATGTGATTTATGGATTTATGGATTACGTGATTAAGATATTCTTACATTTTGATTAGGATTTATGTGGAAATTCTATTTTAAAATAATTAATTAGTATCAATTTGATTTACAAAGGGTTTTATTACTCATGTTTGGCTCGTACCATAACCCAAGAAAACCTCTTGAAATTCATGTGTCCTAATCTGACTGTTAATAAATATCCTAAGAACTTTAGGTCGACTATGTTTAGGATCTATTGGTTTGAGATGGAAATCACTATGGATTTGATTTAGGATTTTGATAGAAAGTGTATTATTTTAAGAAGAATATGCTTTCACCTTGTATACCCAAAACTAAGGCTGACCCTATAATCCTTTTGTGCCAATCCATTTAGACTGATTAATGTGGGAAGTCTACTTAATTAGAGAAAGTTGATCAATGCGATAAGATTTTTTTGGATATTTTATTTATGATAGCCATCCTTTGAGGGAGTGTTATATATTTTAAGAAATGATTTTTGAAGTAGCTCTCCTTCGAGGGAGCAGTCTGCACTTTTGATGTATATGTGTTTTTGTAGATTTATTATTATCCTTCAAGGGATTAGTATATTATTTTTTCATGTTTATATATGATTTTATTTTGATCCCATTGTTATTATTTATTTATGGATTGTACTTAGGCATCTTAGAATAGTTTCCCAATGGTTTTTTGCATAAGATAATTCTCTTATTCTCAAAATGAATGAGTGATAGGGAGGCATTTATGGAAATAATGATTTAAGTTGCCTTCCCATTATAGGCAGAGCCTTTCTAATTAGAACATGCTATGAATAGAGATGGGGTATTCATATTTAAGGTTAAAATAGACAATGTTTTTGGATAACTGCATGTCTCAATATATCATTATTTGGTATAAGAATGATAGGGATATGGTTTTATCAAATCAAACCAAAATAAAAAGAAACTAGGTAGACCAAGGTGATTAAGACTTATTAATAGTGGAAAGGATGCAAATACAATGCATTAAGGGTCTCTCATTATGATTTTACATCAAGAGAGGCCAAGTGATATGCCTCATATCTATATTTATGGGTGATAATATATGATCTGAGACAATTTGGAGAAAATTTTCCTTGTTTGCTTTGTCCATATTAGTGACATGTTGATTTTATTTTAAGACAAGGTTGCCAATTTAAATTTACGTTCTTTTAGATGTTTAATATAAGCACGCTTTATTCATTCCTGATATACATAGGGATGGTCAAGGGTAGTTGATTGATGTTCATATAAGAGCTTAAGTTGGGATAATTGTTCCTAATGGAATCCATCCCTATAAATGATATCTTTAAGGGAGATGTGAAGGTAAGGAATCTAAACCTCAAGAGGAAGTACAACTTCAAAACCATAGACTAGGGAGAAAGGAATAACACCCATAGGGGTTTGAATACTAGTTAGATAAGCCCATAAGGCAAAAAGAACATGAAGATGCCAGTTCTTTCATGCTTCATTAATGACTTTAGTTATGATTTTGACAAGAGTTTTATTAGATGCCTTGGCCTGTCTATTAGCTTGTGGGTAAGAAGGTGAGGAGAAGCTTAGATTAATGTTAAAAAAATCATAGAGTTATTGAAACTTTTTATTTTTAAAATATTTTCCATTATTTGTGATGATCTTATGAGGAACACCAAAGTGACAAATAATATGTTGACTAACGAATTCCATAATTTTGTCTGCCTTAGTTGAGATAAGAGCAATACCTCAACCCACTTAGTAAAATACTTAGTGGTAGTAATGATAAATATATGATGCTGAGAAGATTTAAGATTAATTTGACCTATATGGATAAAAGTCTTGTGCTACCTATAATGCTTGACTAGGGACATGTGATAGGTTTGAATGTTGCCAACATTTTATGCATTTATTAATATATTCATAACAATATTGATTTAAAGTGGGCCAATAATATCCCAATTTCAAGATTCTCTTAGCGATAGTATGAACACTAAAATGTCCACCACATGAACCATCATGAGCTTCTTTGATAGCGAGGGTAGCTTCATGATTCTAGAGACAATGAAGAAAGATACCATCAAAATCAAATTTATAGAGAACACCCCCTAGTATGATGAAACATGTGATGCGATGTTGAAAATATTTCTTGCCATTTTTGGATAGAACTAGAGAAATAATACCCTGTGATAAATAATCAAATATCTATGCATACCAAAGATCTAATGGATTTTCCTCTACATTGTAGATGGAAGGAAGATAAATTTTGGAAAAATAAGGTTAATTAACCTTGTGGATAAGGACAAAAAACTTAGATTCCTAAGAGGAACATGGGATAAATAAGGCCAAAGAAACCATGGTATCTGTAAACTTGTTAGTTGATTGAGGAGTGGCTTGGATAGCATAATGCTAAAAAATGGCTAGTAACTAATCAACCAAGGTCTTATATTTTTGAAAGTTGTCATTATTACATTGATATATACCCTTAATTTGATTAACTACAAGCTAGGAATCTTAATAGATATTAAGTTTGTTAATACCTAAAGCTAAAGTGGTTTGGAGACCTATGATTAAAACCTCATACTCTACCATATTATTAGTGCAATCAAAGTCAAGTTTAAAAGATAAAGGTATAGGTATCCAACTAGGAGGGATTAGGATAATTCCGTCTCCCCCACCATGCTCGTACTTGGATCCATAAAAGAATATATTCATTTGATATTGTAGATCTGTTTAAGATGTGGAATCTAAGGATTCATATGAGAATTCATAGTTAAATGGTTGATTATCAGCAAGAGGTTCCTTTGAAATATGATCAACATTGATTTGACCTTTAACTAATATTTTATGGATAAATTCTAGATCAAATTCTATAAAAAGTATAAGCCATTTAGATATTCATTAATTTTAATAAGGCTTTGAATGCATAAACTTTAGGGGATCGATGTTCATGACCACATAAGTTTTGTGATTGAGAAAATAATGGTAAAGCTTAGAAGCTATAAAGAATAGAACTAGACATAATTTCTCTATGTGAAAATATCATGTATCATATTAAATAAGTATGTGACTGATATCATAAATTGCCTGGTCTTTATGTTTCTCATCATGATGGGTTGATATAGCTCCTAAGGCATGATGCATATCAAAAATATACAAGAAGAATGGTTGCCCTTCCTCTGAGGGAATGAGAAATAGTGGTGAAATAAGGTATATTTTAAGAGCATCAAAGGCCTCCTAATAAATAGAGTCCAAATTAAAACATATATCTGTCATTAGGAGGTGATGGAATGGTTGACATCGATTAGATAACTAGGAGATAAAATGATGAATGTACTATAATTTACCTTGTAAACTACGGAGTTGATCAAGATTATATGGGGTTAGAATTTATAAAATGGATTTGATCTTAGTGGGGTTGACTTCTATCCCTTCGAATAGAGATGATAAAGCCTACAATATTACCCGTCAAAACTCTAAAAATGCATTTCTTGAAATTTAGATGGACATGAAATTGGATTAAATGAGTGAAGATTACTTTCAGCATTGAAAGATGATATTTTCATAATTTTGACTTACCAAGGAGATCATACACATAATCCTCTATAATTTTATGGATTATATCATGGAATATAGAAGTTATGGCTCTTTGATAGGTGGATCTTGCATTATTTAGGCCAAAAGGCATAACTCAATAGCAGAAGGTCCCAAAGGGAGTAATAAATGAAGTCTTATATTGGTCTTTTGGTGTGATAAGGATTTGATTGTATCCAGAGAAACCATCCATAAGTGATAACATTTTATGACCGGTTATTAAATACACTAATTGGCCAATATTAGGGAGAGGGAAATCATCCTTAGGATAAGTAAAATTAAGGTCATGAAAGTTAGTACAAAGGCATAGTCCCCCTATGGGCTTTATGATAGGGACAATATTAGATACCCATTGAGGGTAATCGATAGGCTGGATAAAATTAATGGATAAGAGATGTTTTATCTCTTCCTTGACTAAGAGTGCAATGCGAGGGTGCATTTTACAAATATTATACTTTATAGGTTTGGCATCAAGAAATGTGACAACATTATGAATGACAATAGTAGGGTTGATACCAAGCATGTCACTATAGGACCAAGTGAATGATTCACTATGATCTATCAAAAATGTAGTGAAATCTTGGTACTCCTAAGGATCTAAATATTTACTAACCTTGACAATTTATGGACTCTCATGAGGTCCTATGTTAATGTCAATGGTAGCCTCATTTAATAGACTACAAGTTTCTGATGGAAGGGATTTGTGTAGATGGGAGTTCTCCATGCCTAAATGAATTAAGATCAACTCATCATCTTGGAATTGAAAACATGGATGGTGGGAAAATACCACCCTATCATGTGTGGGTAGGATAGAGGAATGTGTTTAATTTCCCCATCACAATGATAGATACGAGGGTCTATGGTGATGGAATTGACTAAAAAAAAGTTTGGGGGAATGGATATGATGTCATTTATTGAAGAAGGGGTGTTGGATGGTGAGAATGGCATGTCCTCTTCAAGAATAGGTAAAAGAGTAACTTTTGGTGTAGTTTTAAGATATTTATAAAAATTAAGGTAGTGTTTTTCATGGTGTTTCCTAAAATCTCCTAATATAACCTCATATGGGCCTGGTTTATATCATCTTATGCCAAAAACCTTCTAAGTAAACCATTTTAGGTATGTTCTCACAAAGTGGGGTTTATCTAGGAATGAAAAGTTTGAGGTAAATGGTTTAGCATGGGTTTGGTTAGTAAGATCTGAAGAAGGCTGATCCATTCCCCCATAGATCAAATGAGTGCAAAGGAAAGGTGGATCAAAGGGAATAATATCTCCTAGATTAGGACAATACAAATGTTGTTTGTCTAGACATCCATATTCTTGGGGAGTGGGGAGAGTGTTGAGTGTTAATAACTGATGCTCTCTAATCGATAGCTACTGAAACATGGAATCAATGGATTCCTTGCCAATACTTGATGTAGGGATTTCCATATTAGTTGACGCCTCATTAGATGATGATGGGCTTGCATTTTGTAATATAATTAAAAAATCATTTAGTCAAAAGGTAAGGTTATAATTCTTAAATAGATGGGGATCAGTAGGGACATTATGTATTTTACCCTCATGCTCAAATTTAATACATCGATACAAGGTGGAGGGGATGCAACACATTGTGCATATCCAAGGATGTCCTAATAGGATGTTGTATTTAAACTCTCCTATTATGTAAAATAATCTAGGTAGAGTGTGGATGTCCACTTGGATGGAAAGGACAACCATTCCTAATGCAGGGGCCATAATATCATTGAATGCTCATAAAATAACCATGGATTGGGCTACAGCCATTTCAAGTAACTGTAGTTGTTTAAATGTGTGAGAGGAGATGATATTTATACTTGCACCATTATCAATAATAACTCATTTGATTTGAGTTTGATCAATTTGGGTAGTAATAAATAGTGAGGGATCCTAGTCATCAAGTTGCAATAGTGATATTTATAAATTATGAAATGTTATGGATAACATCTTTTGAAATGATGCAATGAAAGCTAATAGAGGTTGGGTTTCATTAGCTTGTATTTTAATGGTATGCAAGGCTTCTATCATTACCTTGTAATGCTATGGAGAGTTTTGGACAAGTTCATATAAATATATCTTGATCATGCGCTGATGAAGCTACTTTAGAATGGATATCTATATTAATCTTGAAGCATTATTTTTTTGCACTTTTCTTAAAATAGAAATTTTATGTTTTAGAGAAGGTGTTGTAGGACTATTTATGATAGGAGTTGGGGATTTTACAATAATCACTTTGGATTTATCATGATTGTGGGTCTTATGACCCTAGGATTGGGATCAAATAGCTATGCATATCTTGTCTATCTAAAAAAAGGCAAGTTTGTTGTGTGTTTAGACTCATCTACATCTAGAGGGTTTAAGCAAGGTTGATATTGAGATTTATCAGAGATTGTATCTTCTTTTGAAGCTTGTTCTAATATTATTGGTAATATACTAGTTCTTGAGGTAGATGTGACCTTAGTAGTTTAACTATGAGGATAGTCATGATCCAAATATTCCATTAAAATATCATTTTTTTGTAATAAGTTTTAGAAAAACTTTATGTATCATGACCTACTATTTGATATGCACATTTCCTATTTTCTTGATACCATACTAGTCTCTAAACACGAGGGTTAATGGTTTTTATGGGTGGTAAAGTTATAATGGAGGTTTGGAAAAGTTGATCGAGGATCTTAGAATAAGACCCCTTCATTGGATCCTAACTAAGTTTTTTGATCTTTTGAGGTATTGGTAGGGAAGTTGATTTTGACTTCAAATCTTGATCTTTTAAACTGGTTGTTTGAATATTTACCATGGTAGGTACCTTGTGCTTAGAATAAGACCTTACACCTAAGCCTTATAGATAGTAAGGTTTTAAAGGGTTATATATTGGCATTATCATGATGGGGAGATCCTTTTGTGATGGTACATGCTCTTTAGTAGAGGATTCTATGATGGTGGATTTTAGTCTCATCGAAGGATGGGGTCCAAAAAGAGATGCTTTGATTTGAATAAATGGTAGCGGCACCTTCCCTTTTCAAATCTGATTGGGGGTAGAAAGGATATCCTATTTAAGGAGTTCAATCCTAATGGGAGGATGTTGTAAAGACTTTCCTTATGAGGCCCTAAGGTTTTTGGTTTTGAGACCTATAGCCCTCCCCTTTATTTCTCTAAGATTTAACTCTTTCTAAGTTATGAGGGGAAATGGTCTTGGTTTGGTTTGAGGTAATGTAACAATTTCCTTAGGGGGTAATAAGCTAGAGGGGATGGGTATGCTATATGCAGGTATCAAGATGACATAAGGAATGGTATGTGTATCTTATGGAATGTCTAAACAAGCCTTTTCCTTAATAGTTCCTTCCTCTTTTATTTCTATTTGAACATCTTGAATGTTTTTAGATATTGTTTCCTCAAGTGGATCCCAAATAATGAGATCCAAAAAGCTTGAGTGAGTTTTTGGGATAACTTCACTTAATTCAGAGGATTCAAAGGTGTCTCTTATAAGGATATTAGGGAAAGAAGTACCACCAACTTCTTTAGGCAAGAGTTGATAATGGATTGTACTAATTACATGGGTCTTGTGGTCTAAGGTGGATCTTAAATTAGCTTTCATAAAATTAGATGTGGAAGCATGATTTAGGAATGACTGCCTAAAGATGTTTATAGATTGATTATGGGGTGTGTTATGATTATCTAATTGTAAATCCCCTTGATCAATAAGCTTCCATACTATAACTTTGAAATAATAACACCTATTGACATCATGACCTATTACACGATGGATGTTGTAAAAGTCATTTTCCTTAAACCATCTAGGCTTAGGGTGAGAGTTATCAAGAGGTCTCACCAAATCAAATTCAATGAGAGATGAATTTAAGAGATTGTCTTATATAGACATGTAAGATTCTCCTAAATGTGTATATTATTATGGTAGAAAATGTGTTAATGGTTTTTGGGATTGTGCCTGAGAAGTAGATGGCTTAGATTGGATTTTCATTTGTAGGGGTGCTGATTTTAAGACTATAGAATTAACAGATCCTTTGGTTTTGTTATTGTTAGCCCCTTTTGCACTTTCCCTTCTTCCAAGGCTCTAAATTCTAGTTTGTGGGCCATTGAAAAGGTTTTGTTAAAGGTTTTGAAAGATTTCACCCTTAACATTGACAAGATATGTTTAGCACATGATCTCATAAATAATTCAATTAGTTCAGGTTACAAAAGGGAAAAGGTGAGTTTATTTATAAGGCTCCTCCATCTATCCATGAAATTAATGATAGATTCATCATCGAATTATCTGATGGCATAGAGGTTGATGATATTCACTTTTCATATGATGTTGATAGAAAAGTGCTCTAAGAAGATTTAGGCTAGTTTCCCAAAAGAGAATAGGGAATGCTAAGGGATCAAATTGTACTAGTATAAGGCTAGTCCAGCTAGCAACATGGGAAAGTTCCTAAGAAGAAGAGTATCATCATGAGTTATAAGACAACAAGTGTGTTTGAATGCTCAAAGGTGCTGCTAATGATCCTCCTTATTTTAAAACTTCATAATTTTAGGAAGCCCCCACTATGATGGATATGGTCTAATGGGGAAATTTGGGTTAATATGTTCATTAAAAATTTGCTCATAAGTGAGCATATTTTTTTTCCCAAAGTTATAGGCTTCCAAATTGACCATCCTATTCATAAGGATACTCATAAGGTCTGGTTAGGTATTGTATTGAGGAATACCCCCTAAGACATTCTATTGTGAGTGTTAATAGGTCAAAAATAGAGTGGAAAAGGGATGGGTTAAAGGGTAACCAACTGAGGTGGTTATAATTAGTTAAGATGTTGCCACATATTATGGGGATTATAAGGGTATATAAGCGGACCCAAGAGCTTATGTGGGAGATATTTATTATGTGGTAAATGGGATATATCATTGAGGAGGTTGACTTATGGGGGCTTGTTGAAAAGACTAAGTATAGGGATTTAAAGGTACTCTAGTTTGGATAGGTGGAAGAGTTACTAAGATTGAGATAACTAAGTTTAAGGGTGCCATGGTAAGAGGTAGAGTAGACATAGGTTGAGGTGAAGTGATATTCTAAGCTTGGGTATTACTTAGGTATAGACCACTAGTGTTATCAAAGGTAGATTAATTAATGGTTGTATAGTGTTGGTGTCAAAACTTATCCGGGGAGGATTGTTATGGGAGGATACCATAACTATAGTGAACCCTTCATCTTCTTATAGAGGCATGCCAAAATCATTCCCCAAAAATTATGTATGGGGGAAAAGTGGAATGCAGATAACTCAGGTGTTAAGGTAATGGCTAAGCATGATTGGATTACTATCTAATATGGTGGTGAATTTAGGATTACCTTGGGTATAAAACTAGGTAATACCCTCCCCTATGGACTCAAGGGAGGTAAGAGGACTAGGATAGTTCTCCATGGATGAGGATGAAGCTAGGGGTTTGGTTTGATTTAGCGACTATGTTGCATCAAAAACATGTAGCAATAAAGGGAAAATCAAGAAAAGAAATAAAAAAGCACACAATAGTCTTTTTGATTATCTCATATTTAGTGCAAAAGATGTACCTAAAAATATTTAACTTTTTAAGAAATTAACTTAAAATTGTGATAAGAAAAAAAGGTTATCAAAGGTCCTAAGAAATGGTAATCTAGATATGGTTTTAGGTTTGTTTAGGCTTAAAAGATCTCTATAATGGAATTGATACATGGCTTGGTATTGGGGATTACCCCCTCACTTCACACACTATAGATTAAGGGTATTGTTTCCTTAACCAATATATATCAAATAGCCAGGGTTTATACTCAGTCAGTGTACTAAGTTGGTTCTCCTCTTGGTGATGAAATCCAAGTAGGATAATCAGGATAAAGGTTACTACTAGGTGATTGAGTCCTAGCTAGTTCCCTTATGTCAATGTTTCATGAGTTTTTTATGTAAGTGGTTTGTTATGTGTATGGAAATAGGTTATTCATATGATAAATTAACCATGTAGATTATTCTATATGAATTTCCTAAGTAAGCAAAAATGGATGTAGTTCTTTTTAACCTTTAAAAGGATAATTAAAAACAATTTTATATTTTTATTTTGAATGAAGATGGAAATCAAGATAAAAGGAAACGAATGGATAAATTCATAATGAATTTTAATAATAAAAATGAGACCTTAGTAGTTCCATCGGGCGTGCCATAATGTTATAGTAATTTCTCATTTTTTATTTTTTATTTAATTAACTTACTAAAGACTTAACGAAAAGTAGGGTTTATGAAGAATACCTAGAAATACAAATATTGTTACACACCACTTAAATACAATGAATGAGGAAACTTATTTTTGGCTTGGAAGAATAAGTTGCACACAAGAAGACAACTTAGATAAAAATAGATTAATAGATAAATATGTGCATTTCCTAGTTAGGAACCATTCCTAGGAAGTTATGAACTTCCTCAAGTGGATGTCAGCTCACTATTTTCAAAATCAAGTGGATAAATAAACACTAAAATTAAAAAAGATAAATATGTGATAACAATAATTATTATGATTTAATATTCATTTAAGCTATCAATGTAAGCAAAGTATTCATCTTAATAAGCCATAGCAACATTCACATCTTCTTGTATAACGTCAAGTTGATCAAAAGTGGCTTCGATTGAAGGAGAGTAAACAATGGAAAAAAGTGCTAATTCAAAGGATATGTCACTTTGGTCGGTGAAAAGGGGTTGGGATACAATGGGAAGATCAATAATATTAATGACATCACGCATAGTTTTGGGTAGAGTCATCTACATAATAATGTCATTGTTAGGTTGTGGAGCTAAAAGCTTCACTGATGCAAATAGGGAAGGAAGTTGCTGAGTTGCAAAATAAGTTACGGGGCAACCGACATCGGTCTGATTAACCGACGTTGGTCATATTACAATGCAAAAGCAACCGATATCGGTTATGAGTCGGATGACATCGATCAGGAAGGAGTCAACGTTGGCAACCTATGTGTGCATGTAGTTTGCATGTGGGTTCTGGACTGGTCTATTTTTGGATAGTGAGTTTGCATGTAAAGACTTATTTTAGTCTTGGCACTGCGTTTCTAATTATTGTAATTAAAAATGTCTAATTATTGTATGCATGAGATCTATATAATAGACTGATGGGCTGTATTGTAAAATTATACTAGAGTGAGAGAGAAAAGATTAGCTCCTTCAGAAGAGAGAGCAAGAGTGCTAGATAGCCAAGAGGGCTTGTAGAAGAGAGCAGGGATTAGCTCCTCCTAGTTCTAAAGGGGTGCTGAGTGTGTATGATCAGGGAGAGTTGTAGGTTGTGCCAGTTCTAGTAGAAGATCCATCGGGGTACTGGTTGAAGAATCATAAGGACTTGGTGAGGCAAGGACAAGGGTTCTTCAAGGTGTAGAGACATCTACATGGTAAGTAAGGTTTGGTGATTTGTAGGTTGTTGAAATAGCAGGGAGATCTACTTGGAGTATGGTTATGTACTTGGTGTACTAGCAACATTGTTACTGACTGGTGGAGGTGAACAACAACTCTGTGTTTGAGTTGATTGTTGTGACCATTTTTTGTAGGAGAGTGAACTCTTGATTGAGAATTACTGAGAGCCCTTGAGGTGTGGGAAGCCTCACAGAGGTGTGAGAAGAAGTGGCATCTTCTTTATTGTATTTTCTTTCTGGATGAGTATTAATACAAGATTGTGTATTGTCTCTCATATTCTGTGTTGTTTCATATTTCTGGTTACTTATCATTTTGGTTAAATTTCATGTTTAGTTGCTAATACAAAGGTAATCAAGTGTGCCCTTACTGGGCAGTAGGATCCTGATAGTTGGTATCAGAGCAGGTGGAGCAGGTTGAGCAAGTTGGTACCAATCTTGACAAGTTGGTATCAGAGGGTGGTTAAGTACACTAACAGGTGGTTAGAGCGTGTTAAGTGTTTTGTTGATTATAGGTCACTCTCAAGGGTTTCAAATTGAGTGGGAGTATAGCAATGGCAGAAGAAAGTAAGCTATGAATGGAGAAACTGAATAGCACAAATGGTCTGATTGATGGAAAGAAAGAGCAGGTAAAGAAAGATTGTTGGTTGGTATAAGATCAACATGAAGAAACTGAAGAAGCAGATGTTATAGGTGTTGTTGCACAGGATGCTCTGGATAAAGTAGAATCTTGGTTTATAGATTCTGTTGCCTCTTTCCATGCAGTCCAAAATAGAGCATCTTTTCATGGGTATGTCCAGGGAGACTTTGGAGAGATTTATTTAGGGGTTGGTGAGCCTTGTTAGATTGTTGGCAAAGGGGAAGTGAAGCTAAAATTACAGATGGGTAACATATGGGTGTTGAAGGAGGTCATGCAAGGCCTAGTCTTGGAGATGAGTCTAATTTCTTTAGGAAAGTTGGGTGATGAGAGATGCACAGTAACTCTCACAGTGGATGCACTTAAATTAGATGGTGGTAAGAAAGTAGGTATCCTTTATCTATCTACTTATATTACTGATTCACCTTCTGTTGCAGAGATGTGGCTTTGTAGGCTTGGTTACATATGTAAGAAGGGAATGCATGTTCTTAAGTGGAAGACAGATGTTTTTGATAAACTTAAGAACTGAAAATCCTTGGTGTTTATGGAGGAGATGATGGACAGGGTTTTGATCCAAGGTGAGCTCGTGGGTAAAAAGTCATCACTCACAAGAAAACACAGTTACCGACATTAGTCAAGGAGAATCGACATCAAACAGATAGATACCAACATTAGTCATGTGCAGACCAACAGAGTCGGTGGTGTCGGGCAGCTAGAGACCAACATCGGTCAGGGGAAACTGACATCGGCAGTCAGGGTCAGTCACAGGGAACCAACATCGGTCGGGTGCAGATTGGGAGATGGTTGAGATCGGTCACTGGAACAGATGTTGGGTGGACATCAAGCTATCAAGGAGTCTCAAACGCCCATATGGAGGACTAAAAGGGTAAGTGGAACTCATATTCATTGTTCACCTTCTTACTTGTTGCATACTGATGGTCAAGAACTAGGAAGATGTGAAGAGGCAATGCAGGTAGAATCTAGAAAATAGTGGAAGCATGGCATGAATTCTTTAGAAGAGAACCAAGTGGGAGTTTTGGTAGAGTTGCTAGTTGGGATGAAAGCACTGACAGATGAATGGATTCCCAAGTTAAAGAAGAGAGTGGATGGATACGTGAGACGAAAGGCTAGGGTATATGGTCTTGAGGAAGCTGTAGGATAGTGGTATAGGTTTGACAGGTTTATGACTAAGCATGGCTTTGGTCAAGGTCAATGTAACTGTTGTGTTTTCTTTACCAGGTTGGATAATGGTCGCAAAATTATCCTATTTTTGTATGTGGTGTGGTTACTTGTTGCAGGGTCACACATGCAGGTAGTTTCTGAGCTAAAGGTAAAGTTAGTTCAGAGGTATGTCATAAAGAATTTGGGAGCAGCGAAATTCTTTGGCATAAGAGACATGGGAGATCACAGGTTGATTTTGTCTCCAGTGGGAGCTGATGTGAAGAAGGTGTTGGTGGGGTTCAATACACAGGATGCCAAACCAGTAAGCACACCAAGGGCTGGACAGTTTAAGCTGAGCTTAGAACAGTGTTCAAAATCACATGAGGACAAGTGTAGACCTAAGTTTTCCCAAGCAGTGGGAGTTATTAGAGAGTTCAGAGTCAATTCAGGGAAGAAGCACTGGAAAGCATTTCAATGGGTTCTCAGGTATTTAAGAGGGACCAGCAGGAAGGATTCATGCTACGCAGGGTCAAGGTCTTCACTACATGGAGTTGTAGGTTTGGATGTGGCAGGTTATTTGGATGACAGGAGGTGTACCACAGGTTGTGTGGTGGTTGGTCTTTAGGATTGAGCTTGAAGAGGGATACAAGCCAAGAAACAAATTAGATGGTGTATAGGTATAGGTACAGTGCAACTATTTATCTCTAAGTGGGAGATTGTTAGGTTGTGCAGCTAAAAGCTTCACTGATGCAAACAGGGAAGGAGGTTGCTGGGAGGTTGCTGAGTTGCAAAACAAGTTATAGGGCAACCGATGTCAGTCTGATCAATCGATGTTGGTCATATTATAGTGCAGAAGCAACTGACATCGGTTATGAGTCGGCCGACATTGGTCAGGAAGGAGCCGACATCGGCAACCTGTGTGTGCATGCAGTTTGCATGCGGGTTCTAGAATGGTCTATTTTTGGATAGTGAGTTTGCATGTAAAGACTTATTTTAGTCTTGGCACTCCGTTTCTAATTATTGTAATTAAGAATGTCTAATTATTATATGCATGAGATCTATATAATAGACTCATGGGCTGTATTGTAAAATTGTACTAGAGTGAGAGAGCAAATATTAGCTCCTTCAGAAGAGAGAGAGCAAGAGTGCTAGATAGCCAAGAGGGCTTGTAGAAGAGAGCATGGATTAGCTCCTCCTAGTTCCAAAGGGGTTTTGAGTGTGTATGATCAGGGAGAGTTGTAGGTTGTGCAAGTTTTGGTAGAAGATCCATCAGGGTACTTGTTGAAGAATCATAAGGACTTGGTGAGGCAAGGACAAGGGTTCTTCAAGGTGTAGAGACATCTACATGGTAAGTAAGGTCTGGTGATTTGCAAGTTGTTGCAAGAGTAGGGAGATCTACTTGGAGTATGGTTGTGTACTTGGTGTACTGGCAGCATTGTTACTGATTGGTGGAGGTGAACAACAACTCTGTGTTTGAGTTGATTGTTGTGACCATTTTTTGTAGGAGAGTGAACTCTTGATTGAGAATTACTGAGAGCCCTTGAGGTGTGGGAAGCCTCACAGAGGTGTGAGAAGAAGTGGCATCTTCTTTATTGTATTTTATTTCTGGATGAGTATTAATACAAGATTGTGTATTGTCTCTCATATTCTGTGTTGTTTCATATTTCTAGTTACTTATCATTCTGGTTAAATTTCATGTTTAGTTGCTAATACAAAGGTAATCAAGTGTGCCCTTAGTGGGCAGTAGGATCCTGACATCCATGTTTAAAACAATAGAAAATCAAAATGATTAAAGATAGTTTTATAAGATAAAAAGTTTCATGTTTAAAAACATAATGATACAATGGATCAATGTTGATCTTTTAGGATTGGCTGCGATTCATATGAATTGGCATTGATTCTATCTAAACTACACGTATTTAAAAACTAGGATTTTTAGGGTGACAAAAGATGTTGGTAAGGGAATTAGGGATTTATGTTATGCTCTATGATTAGGATAACTAAGAAATTATATAAATATAAATAATAAATGAAATAAAATAAGATAAAACTTACCTTGAACTGAGTTGCAGGTAGGATTAATTTCTTCCTATGGATGCAAGCGATCCTTCAAGATCGTGATGGCAGATGTGGATTGGGTGTGGTAGAATTTTGATAGAGTAATACTAAAGTTACCCTTAATTTTCTTGAAAAATCCAAGCAATGTTACAAGAATCTAAATTCATAGTCTTTGAGTATAAATGGATTGATACTAATCAAGAAAATTAGTGTCGATCGTGTGAGAATCAATAATGATTCAACCATTTTAGCACCAAATGGTTTTATTCATATTTTATTTGTTCCAACCACAAGAAATTTTGGATTTATGTGAATGAGGCTATTAAGGATGGTGTTATACATGGGTAAGGTGGTTAAAAGGTTAAGATTCCCTAGGTTGTAAATAGATTTAGGTGGTTAGGGAGGTAGATTAATAATCTGTAAAAATGAATTACCGGGTGGCTAATTGTAAATAAAATAAACTTTAGGATAGGGATATTTAGGATGATAAAATAATATTAAGGGACTAAAATATTAAATATATCATATATAGTATATAAAATTATAATGTCTACACTCATATTTGACCAACACCTAGTTATACCTTGAAAATTCATTTAAAAAAAGACATCATTTCAAAACCACTTACAATTTAAATTACTTCATCTAGGGAAGGGAGAAAATAATTATATTTTTTTGAAGCCTTGTTCAAGTTTATAAAATCAATACATAGCTTGATCTCACCATTTTTATTTATAATTGGTACCAAATTGGATACCTATGTAGAATTCCATATTATGAACATAATCTTCACTTCCAACAACTTATAAACTTCCTTTAGAATAAGAAGCTCCAGAACTAGATTGATTGGTCTTTGACATTATTGGAAATATTATCATTGCTGTCAAAGGTCTTGAATTATTGGTGATAAAGGCCCCATAGCATTTAATGGTGTTTTTAATATTCATATCTTGGCTAATGTGTGTTAATATTATTTAATATTAATGAATATATTTTTTGTTGCATATAAGTCAAAAGAGGGCCCATGGAGAAGTCAAAGAGTGACAGGGTAAAGACAAAAGATGAATGGTATGAATTTTCTCATAGTCATCTTGAGGAATTCCAAGAGTCACCATGTGAATACAAAAGAGGGTATGGCACATTTTTTCATGAAGGGACACTTTGAGGACTATGAAAAGTCACCAAATAAAGACAAAAAAGGAAAGGACACATTTGCTTATGAAGGGTCACCATGTGAATTTTCAAATTAAAGGATATGAAGGGTCATACAAGTTTGGCACCATGTTTTATAAGGATTCAAGGGTCACAAAGGGTGAATGCCAAAGGTCATTTGGAAAGCTATAAATAAAGGCTTGATAAGACATTTGTGATATGCAAGAGAGTGCATGATTTGTATTTGTTTTAGAGGAGAGAAAAGCAAGAGATGTGTAATATCCCCTCCAAACAGGAAATATAGCAACACAAAACTTTGAACAAAGATACAATATCTGTTGAATAAATTCAGAATGATAACAATAATATAGTCTCTCAATAGAAAATCATAGATCTTATCACTTGTCCTTCTAAACTATTACAATTACAGTCCTCTCTTATGCATATAAAATATGAAATACAGTCTTGAAAACCCTGGCTTTACAAATCTGGAAATTGGGTTTGAATCTGGAAATTATGTCTCGGCCTGCTGTGTCAGATACACAATCGCCAGTGTCAGTCGATAAACTACCGACGTCGATCATTGTAGGTCCTTATCTGCCGACATCGGTCCTCAGTCGGCCGATATCGGTCACTGGAATCTCTGCCTGCCGAGGTCAGTACCTGCCTGGATCTGTACAGATCCGTATGGACTTTGTACAGCCGCCAAATTGGGCACAACTTGCCTATTTTCAACCCCTAATATGAAAATATATGTTTCTAGCATAGAAGATCTCTAGCTATATAATTTATTGAATCAAAACATAAAGAAATAAATACCTGGAATATCTATAATAACTTCTGTGTGAAGTTATCTCTCAACCCTATATATTCTATGATAACTTCTGGATGAAGCTATCTCTCAATTTGGCAATAGATCAGCTGATATTCCATAGCCTCTTAATTGCACACACTGAAGAGGGAATGTTCTCCAATGCAAATGGAATCCTGGAACCCTAGGCTCAGTCTTCACAGAAGAAATTCTTCAAAATCAATAATCAATAATCAATGGCTAATTCACAATGGCCTCCATGAGAAACCCTTATACTCTCAAAAGATATGCTTGCCCTAATTAGGGTTTTCTTAAATTAGAATTAGGGTTTCTAATTTAAAATTAGACCAAATAATTAATATTTGATTAAATAAATCAAATATTAATATCTCCCTCAATACATGTCCAATCGAGCCCAAATGAAAGCCAACTAGAAAAATTCTGCTAAACGAAGCCACGCCCATCTCCATCAAGACCCTCTAACCATCTTATTAGCCTACGAAGGTCGCATAATAGGATAACCATGAGCTTAGAACATGTCAACTGAAAAGGGGACATGACAATTTGCCCCTCCTGAAATTGCTTGCCCTCAAGCAATCGCTGCATGATACACCCCTCAATCCACCTGGATCCCAAATGTAGTCATGATCTGCCCTACTATCAATCAATGCAAACTCCATGCCATGTCCATCCCTATTACTAAGATAAGCACCCCAACATCCAATCCATAAATGAAAATCAGCAAGCAATTCAAGCAAACTCCGTACCTGAATAATATCTAAATCTAGATTGTGAAGGCTAGAAAGAGTCATATCAACCTGTGAACCAACTGTAACAACAAGCTGAGTCCCTACCACATGTGATAAATCCTGAACTGCACTCACCTCAATGTTAGGGTGTGGAGCTAAAAGCTTCACCAAGGAGCATACAAAATAGGTTCGGGTCTACACAGACGCCGGCGTCAGTCAGGAGCGACCGACGTCGGTCAGTTGCAGTTACAGAGGCACCGACATCGGTAGTAGGGTTGGCCAGCGACGGTCACAGGTGAACAGGCAGGAACCGATGTCGGTTACCTGCGTGTCCAGAAAGCTATTTCCGTGGATAGAAGCGAGTGTTTGCATGATAAGTTTGAGTCATGGACTCAAGCTTGCATCTCTATTATTAACATTACTATTTTTAGAGCCCTTGTTGAAGAGGCTTAACTGTTTGTTGTAAGAGCATGCTCAAGTTTCCTATTTCTATATGTAGGAAAGATCTTCTTAGCTTAGTATGGTAGAATGTATCAGTAATAGTAGAACATTGTGAATGTTTGAAGGACAGTACTGAGTTGCATCAATCCAGGTTGTTGGATTTGATTGTACTTGAGAGAGAGCTCTTGAGGAATAGAGATCTAGTGAGAGATCTTGTGTGCATCTGAGAGAGGTGTGGAAGAACGAAGTTTCTTCAACTGTATTCCTATTGTAAAGAGTTTCAATACAAGTTTTCAGGGTGTTTTCTTGTATATCTTGTTCTGTGCTATTTATCATTTCAGTTACTTATCTATCTGATTTATTTCTGCATTTATTGCTATCACAATTGTAATCTATTGTTGGTTTGATCCCCCAACAAGTGGTATCAGAGCCTGGTTATAGGTTCAATAGCTGATACCAACAAGTGGTATCAGAGCCTTGGTTACAGGTTCACTAATAGGTGGTTCAGATCTGTGTAGTGTGTGTGGATTACAGGTTGCTCACAGGAGTTTCTGCAGGATTTTTGTTTGAGTGGGAGAAGCAATGGCAGAAGAAAGTAAGTTGAGAATGGAAAAGTTTAATGGCAAGAACTACCAACATTAGAGAATGCAGATAGAGGACTATCTGTATCAGAAGGATCTTTACTTACCGTTAGGTGGGATAGCAAAGAAGCCCAAGGACATGGAGGATGAAGAATGGGAAGTTCTTGACAGAAAGGCTCTTGGGTCTATAAGACTGAGTCTGGCCTCCACTGTGATATCTAATTTGTCACAGGCAAAAACAACGGTAGAGTTGATGACTACGTTAGCAAATATGTATGAAAAACCCTCAGCTTTAAATAAGGTATATCTTATGAAGCAGTTATTTAATTTGCATATGAATGATGGTGGATTTGTTTCTACTCATCTGAATGATTTCAATGGTATTGTGAATCAATTAAGCTCAGTAAATATAGTGTTTGATGATGAGATAAAAGCTCTTTTAATATTATGTTCTTTGCCTAAAAGCTGGCATGGCTTAGTAATGGTAGTTTCTAATACTGCATCTGCATCAAATATTTTGAAAGTAGAGGATGTTGTTAGTGTTATCTTGAATGAGGAAATACGCAGGAAAAGCATAGAAGAGACATCTAGGAATGCTTTAAATTTTGAGAGCAGGGGAAGGCAAAAAGAAAAAAACAAGAGGAGATCAAGATCTAAGTCTAAGGGGAAAGGCAGATCTAAATCCAGAAATGGCAGGAAGCCACAATGCTGGAACTGTGGAAAGATGGGGCACATAAGTAGAGATTGTTGGTCAAAGCCTAAGGAGGACAATCAACACGAAGGAAAGGAAGAAACCAAGATTGCAGGTATTGCACAGGATGCTTTAATTTTCTCTCTGCATAATAATATAGAGTCTTGGGTATTAGATTCTGGTGCATCTTTCCATGCTACCCCTAACAGAGAATATTTCAGTGACTATATCCATGGAGATTTTGGAATAGTGTATCTAGGGGATGATGAGCCTTGTAAGATTAATGGCAAAGGTAAAGTGCAGCTGGAGATGCAGAATGGCAACACATGGGTGTTGAGAGAAGTGATGCATGTTCCTAGTTTGAAGAGAAATTTGATTTCTGCAGGTAAGCTAGGTGATGAGGGTTGTACAGTAACTCTCACAGCAGATTCTTGGAAAGTGACCAAGGGTGCACTTGTTATGGCCAGAGGTAAGAGAGAAGGTACTCTCTATTTGTGTAATTGTGTTATTAACAAATCTCCTTCATTTTTATCTACTTCAGATGTGGATGCTAAATTGTGGCACTCAAGGCTTGGCCACATGAGTGAGAAGGGGATGTCAATTCTTAAGTCTAAAGGTATGCTTTCAGATTTGAAAAGTATGGATCTAAAATTTTGTGAGCATTGTGTATTTGGAAAATAGAAAAGGGTTAGTTTTCTCAAGACTGGGTCTACTAAGAAAAGACAGAAGTTGCAGCTTGTTCACACAGACGTGTGGGGACCGGCTCAGGTAGCCTCTATTGGCGGATCACGGTACTATGTTACATTCATAGATGACGCCACAAGAAAGGTATGGATCTACTGTATTAAAAAGAAATCTAATGTTTTTGAGACTTTTAAGATTTGGAAAGCCATGGTTGAGAATGAAACAGGCAGAAGATTAAAGTGCTTGAGATCTAATAATGGCGGTGAGTTTTGTAGTCTTAAGTTTAACTGGTATTGTTACACTCACGAAATCCAAAGGCAAAGGACGGTTCCAAGAACACCTCAACAGAATGGTATTGCTGAAAGGATGAACAGAACTATCATGGAGCGTGCAAGATGTATGAGATTGCATGCAGGGTTGCCCTTAGTGTTTTGGGCAGAAGCAGTTGACACCGCAGTGTACCTGATTAACAGAGGACCCTCTACAGCTCTTGATGATGGAATTCCAGAAGAGGCATGGACAGGTAAAAAGGTAGATCTCTCATATCTCAAAGTTTTTGGTTGTGAAGCCTTTGTGCACATTGATAAGGAAAATAGAAAGAAGCTTGATGCTAAGTCTATGAGGTGCACGTTTATAGGCTATGGCTCAGATGATTTTGGTTTCAAATTTTGGAATCTAGGAACTAACAAGGTAATCAGGAGTCATGATGTTGTTTTCAATGAAAGAGTGATGTATAATGATCAGATAAGGAAGCTAGATCAGTCTGGACAGAGCAATAGTGAATTGGATGAAGTTATGGTCCAAAATGAGCTCGCGGGAAAAAGAAATAATCACTTGTAGGAAAACACAGAGACCGACGTTGGTAGGTTAGGAACCGGCGTCGGCAGTACAGAAACCGATGTCGGTCATACAGAGACCGACGTCGACAGACCAGGCACTGAGGTCGGTCAGGCAGAAACGACGTCGGCCAGTAACAGGTCTACAGGTGGCCGAGGTCGGTCACTGTCAGAAAATTTGGGTGGACAGATTGTTGAAGACGAGTCCAAGACACCCATCAGGAGGTCTGAAAGGGTAAGTAAGCCTCCAATTAGATATTCTCCTTCCTTATATTATTTATTGCTAACTGATGGTGGAAAACCAGAGAGTTTTAAAGAAGCATTACAGGTGTAGTCCAGGAGTAAGTGGGAGCGTGGCATGGTTGAGGAGATGGAGTCCTTAAGAGAGAACCAAACATGGGATTTGGTTGAATTGCCAGCTGGTAAGAGAACACTGAAGAACAGATGGACCTATAGGTTGAAGGAAGGTGAGGATGGACAGATGAGATATAAGGCCAGATTGGTAGTAAAAGGATTTGCACAAAAGCCAGGTATTGACTTTGGTGAGATTTTTTCTCCTGTTGTTAAGATGACTTCTATAAGGGTTGTATTGTCTTTGGTTGCTTTTGAGGATTTGCATCTCAAGCACCTAGATGTTAAGACAACGTTTCTTCATGGAGATCTGGATGAAGAAATATATATGGAACAGCCAGAAGGTTTTGAGGTCAAGGGTAAGGAGAAGTTTGTGTGCAGGTTAAAGAAAAGCTTGTATGGCCTCAAGCAAGCTCCAAGGCAATGGTACTTAAAATTTGACAGGTTTATGATTGAGCACGGCTATAGTAGGTGTCAATCAGACCATTGTGTGTATTTCAAGAGATTTGATAATGGTAGATATATTATTCTATTGTTGTATGTAGATGACATGCTGGTTGCAGGGTCTCACATGCAGGATATCTCAGAGCTTAAGGTAAAATTAGCTCAAACGTTTGCTATGAAGGATTTGGGAGTAGCAAAGAAAATCCTTGGCATGAGCATTAGGAGAGACAGGAAAAATCACAGGTTGATATTGTCTCAAGAAGATTATGTGAACAAGGTGTTGGAAAGATTTAATATGCAGGATGCAAAACCGGTAAGCACACCTATGGCTGGACATTTTAAGTTAAGTAAAGAACAATGTCCCAATTCACATGATGAGGTAGAGTACATGAGTAAGGTTCCATATTCTTCCGCAGTAGGGAGTTTGATGTATGCAATGGTGTGTACTAGACCAGATATTGCCCAAGCAGTGGGAGTAGTAAGTAAGTATATGGCCAATCTAGGTAAGGAACATTGGAAGGCAGTTCAATGGATCCTTAGATATCTGAGAGGAACCAGCAGTAGACACTTGTGCTATGGAGGTTTAGATAGTTCTCTACATGGTTATGTAGATTCAGATATGGCAGGGGATTTGGATGGCAGAAGGAGCACCACAGGTTATGTTTTTACTGTAGGTGGAACGGCGGTTAGCTGGATATCTAAGTTGCAGAAGGTTGTTGCCTTGTCAACTACAGAAGCAGAGTATATTGCAGCCACAGAAGCTAGTAAGGAGATGATATGGATGACACGGTTCATGGAAGAGCTTGGAAGGGAGCATGGGAGTTGCAGATTGTATAGTGACAATCAGAGTGCAATCCATTTAGCTAAGAACTCAGCTTTTCACTCAAGAACCAAGCACATACAGCTAAGGTACCACTTCATACGGCAGGTATTGGAAGATGGTGAGTTGAAGCTGGAGAAGATCCATACAGACAAGAATCTTGCTGATATGCTAACAAAGCCAGTTACGAAGGAGAAGTTGAATCTTCATTCAACTTCTATTGGTCTTCATGATTGAGTTGAAGATGGAGGAGCTAGAAGATGTTGCTGTATAGGTTGGTGCAGCTGGTTTATCTACAAGTGGGAGATTGTTAGGGTGTGGAGCTAAAATCTTCACCAAGGAGCATACAAAATAGGTTCAGGTCTACACAGATGTCGGCGTCAGTCAGGAGTGACTGACATCAATCAGTTGTAGTTACAGAGGTGCTGACATCTGCAGTAGGGTCGGCCGGTGACGGTCACAGGCGAACAGGTAGGAACCGACGTCGGTTACCTGCGTATCCAGAAAGCTATTTCTATGGACAGAAGTGAGTGTTTGCATGATAAGTTTGAGTCGTGGACTCAAGCTTGCGTCTCTATTATTAGCATTACTATTTTTCGAGCCCTTGTTGAAGAGGCTTAACTGTTTGTTGTAAGAGCATGCTCAAGTTTCCTATTTCTATATGTAGGAAAGATCTTCTTAGCTTAGTATGGTAGAATGTATCAGTAATAGTAGAACATTGTGAATGTTTGAAGGACAGTACTGAGTTGCATCAATCCAGGTTGTTGGATTTGATTGTACTTGAGAGAGAGCTCTTGAGGAATAGAGATCTAGTGAGAGATCTTGTGTGCATCTGAGAGAGGTGTGGAAGAACGAAGTTTCTTCAACTGTATTCCTATTGTAAAGAGTTTCAATACAAGTTTTCAAGGTGTTTTCTTGTATATCTTGTTCTGTGCTATTTATCATTTCAGTTACTTATCTATCTGATTTATTTCCACGTTTATTGCTGTCACAATTGTAATCTATTGTTGGTTTGATCCCCGTACACTCAATACCAAGCTCATCCTCATATCTCTCTTGTGTTGGTGCCAATGTGCACTCGTCATCGCCCTCTATCACGTCAGGTGGCGTAGGCATCTCCATCCGATGAAAAAACATATATCTGAAGCTGCTGCCCCATATTGCATTAAGAATATGTGTCTTCCCATCAACATTAAAGCAAACCTCCATGTCCTTGAGATGAAGAGTAACTTCCTCAAAGGAATGAAGCCACTTCATACCCAAGACTAAGTCTATATCACCCATGTCTACCACATAATAATCAGCCTTGAACTCATAGTTGTTCAAGCGCAATGGGAGGTCTCTAATCATATGCTCACACCTAAGAGTGTGACCATCGGCTACCTTAACTCTGATGCCCTCAAAATCTTCTGTAGTGAGTCCACGCTTCTCCACAAATCTAGCATCTATGAAATTATGTGTGGCTCCTGTATCAAGAAGGGTGATAACCTTCTGCCCTGCCAAGACTCCATGGAGTCTGAATGACTCATCCGACTGAATACTGGATAAGTGTGCCTCTTGTATGTGAAGCTCTAACTCAGCCTCTACCTTAGGCCCTGAAGCCTCTGCCTCTGCCCCCTCAGAACTATTTTGCTATTGGGAATCTTCTAAATCAGAATCCTCATAATATGCCCACATCACACGATTTGCCTTGCCCTTAGGCCTCAAAGGGCAATCATGATGGATATCATATGGACCTTTGCAGTAGAAGCAAAACTTCTTCCTACGTAGATCATTAAGCGCCTCACGATCCAAAGGTGGTGTTGCTGGATTGGCCTTTGAGTCATTCTTTACACCTGATTTATCTATGTTAAAATCCAGTCTCTCTGTATCTGTGTTGGATCACTTATGGTCTCTAGATGAAGAAGTACCTTTGAAGTTAAATTTATGGGATGGGGCTGCCATCTCCATACTATGTGCCTTTTTCATAGCTACCTATAATGAAGGAGGATCAAAGGCTTTGATCCAACCTCTCAATGGCTCTGTCAATCCCTCCATGAAGAGAACTACCAATCTACGCTCGAAAATATTGGGCACCATGACTGCCAATCTCTGAAACTCACCAATGAAGGACTCCGAGTTACCTGTTTGTCTCAACTGTGCCAGATCTCAAAAGTAAACCTCGGGATCCTTCCTATCAAACCGCTCAACCAATCTATCCACAAAGTCCTGGTACTCTGTCACCTGGTTATGCTAAAGTGTTACCATACCATGGTACCACCAATCATGTGCTACTCCATCCAAGTGCAAAGTGGCATATTTGATGGCCTCTATCTCTGACATTGGTCTCAATGCCAAAAAGGTGTCAAGCTTATGAACCCAAGCTTGATCTGTCATCTTGCCACTGCCATCAAAAGTAGTCAAAGAAAGCTTACCAGTAGCCTTCTTCAGCTCACTGAATTGGACTCTAGGTCTCCTGTCCTGTCTAGCCAATCTGTAGTGCTCTCTCCTCAGATTGACAAAACGATCAAAGGATGTCCTCTCTTGAATATGAGGAGGTAATAAGTCCCACTCATCATTTGCAGCCATGTAAACATCTACAAATGGGGAATTCCCTGCCTCCTCCTCTGTTGGTGCCTCTGGTTCTTCTTGAACAAATGTAGGATGTGCAGGTCTATCAGCTATTCTGGAGTGAGTCTGCTGTGGTCTCTAATTAACCGTAGCACTCCTATCATCTCTTTAGTCCCTGTTCTGTCCATCAGGTGCATTCATACCCCTTATCATCGTCATGAGTGCCTGTAGTGTCTGATTCATCTGCTGCTGACTTGTCATCATAGCACAGTGAAATTCTCTGGTGTCCTAATCAGCATCATCCCTGTGGCCCTTGGGTGGGCTACCCTCATGTCTGTCACTCATGATAATCTGCTACTGATCTAACAACTGGGTACCTTCAAGCAAGGCTCTACTGCGTGTATTATACTTGTGCGGTCCCAACTCTTGTGGCTGCATAAGATCTGTCAAACCCTCAGGATGGCAGGATTTAGCTCTGATACCATTGTAATATCCCCTCCAAACAGGAAATATAGCAACACAAAACTTTGAACAAAGATACAATATCTGTTGAATAATTTAGAATGAAAACAATAATATAGTCTCTCAATAGCAAATCACAGATCTTATCACTTGTCCTTCTAAACTATTACAATTACAGTCCTCTCTTATGCATATAAAATATGAAATACAGTCTTGAAAACCCTGGCTTTACAAATCTGGAAATTGGGTTTGAATCTAGAAATTCTGTCTCGGCCTGCTGTGTCGGATACACAGTCACCGGCTTTGGTCGATAAACTGCCGACATCGGTCACTGTAGGTCCTTATCTGCCGATGTCAGTCCTCAATCAGCCAATATCGGTCACTGGAATCTCTACCTACCGAGGTCGGTACCTGCCTGGATCTGTACGAACCCATATGGACTTCATACGGCTGCCAAATTGGGCACAACTTGCCTGTTTTCAACCCCTGATTTGAAAATATATGTTTTTAGCATAGAAGATCTCTAGCTGTATAATTTATTGAATCAAAACATAAAGAAATAAATACCTGGAATATATGTAATAACTTCTGTGTGAAGTTATCTCTCAACCCTGTAAATTCTGTGATAACTTCTGGATGAAGCTATCTCTCAATTTGGCAATAGATCAGCTGATATTCCACAACCTCTTAATTTCACACACTGAAGAGGGAACGTTCTCCAATGCAAATGGAATCCTGGAACCCTAGGCTCAGTCTTCACAGAAGAAATTCTTCAAAATCAATAATCAATAATCAATGGCTAATTCACAATGGCCTCCATGAGAAACCCTTATACTCTCAAAAGATATGCTTGCCCTAATTAGGGTTTTCTTAAATTAGAATTAGGGTTTCTAATTTAAAATTAGACCAAATAATTAATATTTGATTAAATAAATCAAATATTAATATCTCCCTCAATACATGTCCAATCGAGCCCAAACGAAAGCCAACTAGAAAATTTCTGCTAAACAAAGCCACGCCCATCTCCATCAAGACCCTTTAACCATCCTATTAGCCTACGAAGGTTGCATAATAGGCTAACCATGAGCTCAGAACATGTCAACTAAAAAGGGGACATGACAAGATGTTATAGAGTTCTATCATTTTTTGAGTAAGCAATGTTGAGAGATAGTTATGTTTTATACACAAGAGGGGTTGGTGCTCCTATGGGTTGGTGCTCACAAATAGTTGAAGTGTTGTTTCTCGGCAAAGGGGTTGGTGCTCCTACAAGTTGGTGCTTGTGAAATTTGTAATTTGAGTTGGTGCTCATTCATATACTTGAGATTTTTCTCCATGGTTTTTCCCACTTTGGGTTTCCACGTAAAAATATGATGTATGTCTCTCTCTTGTGTGGTGCATGTTATTATTTTAGTTTTATTGCATATCTTGAATGTGTGATTAAGTGGTTAAATAAAATAAATCATATTAAGTAAAAGATATATAATATACTAATTCACCCCCCTATTAGTATATTTCATGCTTAAGAGACATTGCCTAAAATCCCTATGATCTTGCTTCAAAGGAATGGTGTGTAATAACTCTTGGATCAAAAATATTCAAGTCCTCATAAGTCTAGGTAGTTACATCCTTATATTACATTAACATGTATTTTAGTTTATATTTTTCACTTTTGGTATAACTCATAGCAATATTTACATATTGGGGATGTTCATTAGCCCCTAAATTCTCTTTGTTGAATTCAAATTCACTGGTCTTAGATTGTCTCTATGTTTGAGCTTGTATATTTATGTTAAAAGTTCTTTCCAACACAATCATTCCCATATGTATATGATTATCTTTAAAATTCATAATGCGATCATATCCCTCATATTTTGTGTTCATGTTTTGGACATATTTCTCATCTATTATTTGAGATTCAAATATATTAAAATTGTTTAAAAATTGAAAAATTTGTTGATCATCATTAAATACCTAAAAATTATCTATGTTGTTTGGCACTGATGGACAAGGTATTAACTCCACCAAGAGTTTCTAAGTTTTTAATTCATGGAGGGGTATCAAGTTCATAATTTAATAATATAATTAATCAACTACCTGATTTTGTTCTTTGGGAATAGCTATAATGTTGAACACTTCAAAGGATCCCATTACATCCCAAACTCTATGCTTACATTTCATGAGGTATGAAAATTTGCATTGGTATTCACTCTTGATCTATATGAAAACTAATCACGAATATCCATATGCCACTAATTGTTTGACATTATACTTTAGGGTGAACTATAAGCTAATAATCAAACCTTCATATTTAGCTCTATTATTAGTGCATGGAAATTGTAGTTTGTATGAATCCATTTATTTCTTTCCATCAGTATCAATCAAATGAATGCATAAACTTGACCTTTCTTAGACTTAGCTCCATCGAAATGAAGAGTCCACAATTAAGAATATTTTTTTTAATTCTTGCTCAAGATTTTCATAATTTGTGGTGAAAGTGTAAATTCTAGCAAGTGAGGATGTGAAATTTACCTTTTCATTGCTTGCATTATACTTTATGATGAGATGTTTCATCTTGGATTCTCAATATACTCTGATATGATTGGAAACTCCTATCCATGTCAACCACATGCGATAAAAATTAGTTTTCATGTATCCATTTAATGTTTTAGATCACAACTTAGCATTAATCTATAGCCTACTGGAATATCAACAACCAAAATGTCTATGTACATCTACATGCATGGTTCAAAATCAAGTTGTATGTGAACATTGGTATGCTCTCCAAAAATTGATATTTTTGCTTTGTCCAATTGTAATACCATTATCTTTGACTTATTTGGGGTCAATCCCAACTTCTGACAAATAGCTATTAGCATTACAATGACATATGTTCCTAAATCAACCATACAATTATGTAAGTTCCGACCAAATTATCTAACAATTAGTATAAAAGGTGGCACTTCTATTTTATCCTTATAAATGATATTAACCCAAGTGATTTTATATTTCTCAATTATATATTTATTTGTCAAACATTTCAACAAAAGTTCTTTTTATTTTGTAATCTGATTTAATTCATGAAGAGTATTATTTTCTCTAATTTTCTTTATGTCTTCTACAATATTGTATTCTCCTTTATTCTGTATCTATGTATTTCGAGAATAATTATTTCCTTTTGGGGAGGTATATTGTTGTTAGTGTTTCATGTAAATTTTCAACTTTAGTTCTAAGAAAGAGAGAAAATAAACTTGATACAGGTATGGTTGAAAAACCTATTTGCTTGTGTGCATGTCTTGAATCAGAGGATTGTGAAGAACTCTTTGGCTTGGGAGGAAGACCTAAAGATAAAAAAAACTAAAGCAAACTTATTTGTTAGATGGATAGTTAGGTGGATTGCCTAGAGATATCTATATCTTTGAAGTGAGAGCTTACTTAGGGGCTGTCAATCCACATATTTTAAACAATCAAGTTGAAAAACTAGAAAAAAGATACTTGCATCAATAATCAAAAGATACTAAAATTAAATACAAGAAAGATTGCTAGAAAACTAGACTATAAATGATCTAATTGGTGATAAACTAATTAATATTATTGATAACAGGTTGAGGTATGCTTCAAAAAATTAGAAGGGGACCTGTGAGTGGTTAGAAACATAGAAAAGTAGATTTGATTGGGTGTAGGTGGGCCAAATCAGCTTATTGGTTTTTCTACCATAGGTGACCATCGACAATTGAGGTGACCATTGGTGGTTAACCTAAACATCAATGGTTGGGGTCCAACCATCGATGGTTGACTATGGAATTTTGGGTTTCATCAATAGAAGATGATAGGATTTTATAGATGAATTATAAGAGTTAGGCAAGGGCTAGATTGATTATGAAAATAAATAAAAACACATGAATATTGACAAATAAATACTTGTCTTACCAAAAGTTAGTTGGGTGGGTGGTTGACATAGTTAGCTTATTGGTGGAATATAGCTTGATTCCAGTAGAGTAACGATACTTGAAAGCTTGGTTAAGAGATTATGGTAGCTTGGCTCTCAATAAGATGGTTGATAATGTTGATGATGATAATTGACCTACAAAAGAAAACTCTTGAATGCTTGAGCTCTTGATAATTATTGTAGATTGATTTGACCTCCTAGACCTCTCCCTCTTATAGGCATAAGAAAAACATGGAATTGAAGGTGTGATTGGGTCATATAAATAAAATTTATGAACATAAAAGCTTGCAACACAAATTAGACAAGTTATATTTAGAAAAGGGTTAGTAGAGCTTGCATACTCTTGGTAAAAAGGTGGATCCTAACCATCGATGATCAAGGGTTCCCAAGGCTAACCATCGATGGTCACCCTAACCATCAATGATCAGGGTCCCTAGGGATAGGGTCTTGAAGGTTAGGGTTACTCATTGAGGTGCAACTGAGTGTAGATTAGTTGGTTTAGGTCTCATAGGTGTAGGTTGGTCCTAAGAGGGTCTAGGGGTACTTATAAGGCCACTTCAACATTCAAAGTTATAGGTGTGTATATTTTTTATTATGTAGATTACATTAATGAGTTGTAAAAAAAAATGGAGTATAGGTCATGGGGTCTAGTTGGCTCGAGAGTGGGAGGAGGTGTTCCCCCTAAAACTAGGATTTAGTGGGGTGAAGTTGAAGTGGGTATGAGTTTGATAAGTGGTATAAGGTGAGTCACAAGGTGCTGACATAAGGTTGGGCATTTGAGATGTAAACATGTGCATATAATACAAAAAATAAGTGATAACCAAGATCGCACATAGAATAGATTACCAATGTTGGTAAAAATAAGAGTCAATGTTAAGAAGGACAAGTTACAAGTGAACCATGTGACTACCTATGGGCATGGAAGTTGGGAACACTCATAAACACAAGTCTCCTAAGAAATTTGTGTGTTTTTGGTGGGTATCTAAAGTAGGAATTATTCCCAAAGAAAACATAAATGGGTTAAGTGTTGCAGGTATCTAAGGTAGGAAGTGATCCCATTGAGACACAAGTGGGTTGATATGTGTGAGGTGGCATAAAATGTAAAAGTTTCAACATGGAAATGTTGTCATTATGATCAAAGGACCAGGTAAAAGTGTCATAAAATTTCATGCTAAATGGGCCAAAAATAAACCTATAATGAGGTGACAAGGTGGCTAGGTTGGTGGGAGAAAGACATCTCTAAAGTAGGTAAGATCCTGGTGTAAATGGAATGAAATCAGTAGATTTCTAGATGAAAGGGGAAAAGTGGGTTTGGAGGGTAACCTAACCATTGATGGTTAGGGTCCCTAGAAAGTGACCGTTGATGGTCACCCTAACTATTGATGGCTAGAGGAAACCCTAAAATTTTGGAGGGTAAAAGTAAAAACATAAAAGTTAATTTGTCATTTTACCATGCTACATTGTTTGACCAAATTCAAGGTGATTTTGGTGCTTTGTGAGGGAGGTGTGTGTTGAGGTGGATGTTACTCATTAACTAGAGGTGTGTGATTAGTTACATGGGTCTAGGATGTAGGGAACACAAGGATGTGACTAGGCACCTATTTGAGGGCTTAGACCATAGAGGAGGTCATGAAATGAGGTAGGGGGTGCACTAAATTGATAGCTAGGTGTGATTTTCCTATTATTTATGTTTGTCAGGGGGGTCTACAAAATACTTGTTTAGATTTGCATGCCCTAAGTAGGGTTTTGGGGGTTTTAGTCAAATGGGGCGGGTAAATCATCAAATTGATAGGGTGGGTGGGTGATTGGGTAGTAGGCTAGTTGGGTAAAGTGTTTTGGTTCTATTTTTTTATTGAATTGGGTCCCTATTTAGGTCCTAGTAGGTTTGGGTGTTTTGGCCATAGAATGCCCATAGGTAACCATCAATTATTAGGCTTGATCATCGATGGTCAACACCCTAAGAATTAGGGTTCCCCAATCATCAAAAATCAATATGACCGTCAACAATTAGACATGGTGAAGTAGGGTTGTTAAAAGGTGATAAGGGTTTACGCATGGTTTGAGGGTAGATTATAATAGTTAAGCCTAAATTTTAGCCTAATAGTTTAAGTATAAAGGGTAAATAGGCTATGGATATGATTAGGTTAAATAAGTTAGGGTTAGGGGTGCATTTTTAAAAGATAAGGTAGAGGAGACCAATCGGGGTCTAAGTGAAGAGTTTTGATTTGGTGTAGTCTTAGGAGTAGATATAGATGCATGACCATGTGTCATGGATCTTCCCTATGGTACTTAAGGGGATGACTATTGATAATTAGGCCCATATGGAGGTAGTAGGGCTAGGAGGGATGAGGCACTACTAGCATATGCTTAGGAATGTGTCTATGATAATATCACTCATTAAGAGATGGGATCCTAATACTAAGATTTTCTTGCTACCGATCAGGGAGATGACTATTCTCCCAGAGGATATCCATAGGATCACTTGGCTCCCACTTTATGGCAATGTGATCTACTAGATTAAGTAGGAGGAGAATGATGAGTGTGTTGAGTATTTATATGGAGATGATAGTGATTAGGTCTACTAGCACTCTAGAGGGTTTAACTACACAACATTATATGAGAAGGCTCTTGAGGAGAGGATACTTATGATGATACTAATGAGCATGGTTACTTGCCTTGGTTTCCCAAATTCTAGAAATGGGATATTATATTATGTACTACTAGGGGTTTTGGTAGAGATATTTCTTGGGAGGACCATATTTGGTTGGGTCCCAGTGTTACTTATTTTTATTTATAGAGAGATGTGGGTATTTAGGCACCATAAGAGGTATGGTATTAGCATGGGCAAGGTTTTGCACTATTGTTCTTACAAGCACATTTGGTTGCTGAGGCCTATGGGAATGTTATGCATGGGGTACACATAACTAAATTTCCCTATTGATTTTATGAGGTAGAGGGATGACTATTCTACATCAGGGGCTAGGGGTGGAACACATGACATTGAGTGATTCAGGGCGGCCTTAGGTGGATTGGTAGCTATGAACATCATATGGAGACCATACCTATAGTTTTCCATCTAGCTAGGCTATAAGAGGGAGACCCTCATTATATAGAGCTATAGGTGGATTGTTAGCTCTCAAGAGGGTGAGGTTGAGTTGATTCCCTTCGACTGAGTGTAGTGTCAGTTCACATTGTTACAAGGTGTATTGGGTCCACATCCATGGTATATGAGGTAAGACTCAAAGGTTTAATTACCAGTGCCCCAGCCTATTCAAATGATTCTAGATGGTGGGTTTGAAGAGCTTCCTGTTAGGGATCTAATAGATGATGCAAGGTATATATTGGATACATGGCTTGGTACCAACCCATTTATATAATGGTAGATGTGGGTGGAGATGATAGAGGGGTGGCACCAATGGCTATAGATCTAGTTAGTTTGGGTGGACAGGCAAGGGTAGTGTTGACTATGGCCTAGGCTTAGGTATAAGCTTTGTAAGGATAGGTGGAAACATTATAGGGATAGATTTAGGCATTATAGGGTTATCTCACCACTATTATAGGTGAGAGAGATCTACTTAGGTAGAGGACTAGGGTAGGTATAGTAGCAACAAGGGGGCCACCAAATATAGTGTCCTGAGCATGCTATCTTTCGCTACTATTATGGAGCTCAAATATTATAAGGTGATGGTATTAGAATAGCTACCCTAGGCTATGAGGTATGCATAGTACACAAACAACCTAGTTGATGGACCTTTAATAGATACTCTAGGTCAATGGGCTTCTATAGTAGGATAGATAAGGGTCCCAAGGGGACCAACACTAGGTACAAGTGTAGGCATAGATGGGCTAGTAGTGGTGGTTTAGGCCCATGCTTATGTTAATATATGTTATTTTGATGTATTATTTTGATACTGGCCTATAAGCTAATGTAATGAGATGTATATGTTTTGAGATAGAGCTGACACATTATGACATGTATTATTTTTAGATGATTCGATCTATATGATGGAGGCTTATGATGTTTATATGATAGTTGCTTGTGGTTTGTGATTATGGCTTATGGATTTGGTTCATGGTTATGATGTTGTAATTAGTATCTTAGGCATGTGATGTTCTGATTATGCTTATGGTTATGATAGGATATGTTATGGATAGATACATGTTGTGGCTTTATTTATGGTTATATGGTTAAAATGGGGATTAGTTTATGCCCTAATGTTTGGCTCAGCTATTTGATTTATGTTTGTGATGGTGTAATGACATGCTTATGGTTTATGATGTGATTGATGTTCATGGTTTGCTATGATATGTTAACATTATATTTGATTCATTAATGAATAGATATTGTTGCTTGATGACATAGCTCATGATGTTCATGATTTTGATGTGATGTTTGTTGTTCATGCTCATAGTGATAGGCCTACATAAACTAATAAAAGATAAAAAAAGTGAACATGATGCCTCTTTGTTGGTAAAGACTGGCATGGAACCCAAAATTGAATTGGATTAGTGAAAATAAGCCTTTTAGGTGCTTCACATTAGTAGTCTTAGGTTGATAGATAGGACTCCTGATAACATTGTGTCAAGCAAGCTCATAGTCTCATGCATATGATATGTGGAGGGAGAATGGGTGAAATGGGAACCATTAACAAGACTAGTATGCCTTTTTTGTAGGTGTCTAAAGAGGTAGTATAAAAAAGTCTATGTTTATATATGAAGCATAAACTAATCAAAGTGGGAATTATATTAGGGAGAGCCACTTGTGGCTTTCTAAGATTATTTTTGTTATGAAAGATGATTATGGATTTCAAAATTCTTCTACTCTTGCTTTGATTTTGTTTTTGTTTTGGATTTGATTTTTATTGGGGGGTTGGGGAAGCTGATCAATGCAGAAAGCTTCCAAAAAAATGCTAGCTTTGACTAATGCTTTACTCAGCCATCCTTCAAGGGAATGGTCTAAATTCATGTGGTTAGTTCAAATGATTTTGATAGTTGTCCTTTAAGGGACCAATCCACCTTACGTTTGGCAATTTTAGTTGATTTTTAACAACTATCCTTTAAAGGAGAAATCTATGAATGTTAAGAATGACCCATGATTTGTTTTTTCTATTTGATATTTATTTATTTGATTTGATTTTGCTTAACATAGACTATTTCATACATGCTCAATGGATTACCTTTATGAAGGAAAAACTAAGTTGATGTGAGGGTTTAGTAGGTGAAAGAGAGGTATATGTGACAATGACCATAGGAACCAATCTTAGATATATAGGAAGCACTATGAGAATCATGCCATGGATAGAGCCATGCTATCCATAGTTCAAGATTAAGATATAATTATGATGGATAATCACATGATTCAATTTTAGTTGATTGCCCCTAAAAAGGGAAAAATGAATGTGGTTACAAGGGATGAGCTTAAGTTAGACAAATGATGATTATGATCCCTACCTAACAATAGAAAAGACACATATGTGAAGCATTGGCAGGATCATGTTGTAGTTTGCCTTTGAGAGAGGACAAATGATAAGCTCTTGATCCATACTTATGGGTAATGATCTAGGGTCCAAGTCAATTGAAAGCAATTTTTCCCCTTTTTCTTTTCTCCATATTAGTTACATGTTAGTTTTCTTTGAGGACAAGATCTCCAATGTTGAATTCTTGGACTTTTAGGTTTTTTTTATAGGCTCATTTGATTCATTCTTAATAGACATGAAGATGTAAAAGAGTGACCAAATGATGCTCATCAAGTAGCTCCAGTTGAGCTAAATGTTCTTGGTGATAATCATTTTCCAAAACAAGGTCATGGAAAGATATGCAAAGAGAAGGTATTTAGACTTCAAGAAGAAATACAACCTTAGCCTTAAACATGAGAGAAAAAGGTGTGGCACTTGTAGGAGTTTGGATGCTAATGTGATATGTCCATAGAGTGAAATGGATGTGCAAGTACCAATCCTATCCTGAGGCATTAACCATTTTGGTAAGCATGTTGTTAAGGGTTTTGTTAGAGGCTTTGGCTTGTCCATTTTCTTGGTAGTGATAAGGTGATGAAAATATAAATCTAATACCAAATATATCACAAAGGCCTTGAACTTGTTTATTTTTGAAATATTTTCCATTGTTGATGATGATCTTATGGCAAACACTGAAATGATAGATGATGTGATGGGTAATAATTTTGATAATCTTTTTAGCCTTTATAAAGATAAAAGGAATAGTCTCCACCCATTTGCCTAAATATTTAGTTGTGGTAATGATAGAATGATGTCATTTTAATGAGTGGGGGTTGATTTCACCAATAAGGTTGAGACCCCATTGTGAAAAAGGCCAAAAGTCTATAAAAACATGAAGGCTATTATTAGGTGTGTGATGTAAGCTAGCATATTGTTGACACTTGACACACTTTTTCACATAATCACAAAAATCTTGGTTAAGGGTGGGACAATAGTAGCCCAGGTAGAAGATGCATTTACCTATAGTGAGTCCATTAAAATGGCCCCCACATATACCCTTATGTATCTTTTTAATAGTGTGAGAGGCTTCTGGACCACAAAGGTAATAGAATAAGAGGCCATTAAAACCATGCTTGTAGAGAATTCCTCCCATAATGGTGTAATGGGAGGTGTTTTGAATAAACAACTAATGGGTATTCTTAGAGAGGGCAGAGGGAATTATGTCAAGGTGAAGGTAGTTGAAGGTTTGCTAATACCAAAGGTTAGGCAAAATCTCTTCCACACTAAAGATGGTTGGCACATCTAATTTGGTGTAGGAAGATTTGGTGAGGTGATGGACAATGAATGATAGTTTGGAGTCTGAAGGTGCTAAAAAGATCTAAGAGGCAAGATAAGTCATAGCATCAACAAACTTATTGGTGAATCATGGGGTGGTTTGAATATGGTAGTGTTCGAATGAGGATAGAATCTCTGTGACTAGTTGTCTATATAGTTGCATCATTTCATTATTACACTAGTAAATGCCATTGACTTGGTTGACCACAAATTAAGAGTCAACAAAGATATTGATTGTTCTAAATATTAAGGCTATGTAGTCTATAAACCTATTACTAGGGCTTCATACTCAGCCACATTATTGGTGCATTTGAAGTCAAGTTTAAATGATAAAAGAAGTGGTTTACTGATAAGGGGGATAAGGATGATGTTGGCCCCTCCACCACACTGACATTTGGAACCAATAAAAAACATGGTTATGTGTTTGGTAAAATCCACTTGAGATAGACTTATGATTAAGTAATCTAAAAATTCAAGAGGGGGAGATTGTTTATTTATTAGGGGTGCCTCAACTAATTGGTCGATAATTAATTACCCCTTGATTGATTTCTATTAGAGGAAATCAAGGTCAAACTCAGATAAAAGCATGAGCCACTTAGCCATATGTTGGTTTTGGTATGGTTTGGAATACATGTATTTTAGTGGGTCAATATTGGTTATGAAAAACATTTTGTGGTTAAGAAGGTAGTGGTGAAGTTTGGTGGCCATGAAGACTAGGGCCAAACACAGTTAATCAGTATGTGTGTATTGAGTCTTGTATTTGACAAGTGTGCATCTAATGTAATAGATGTCTTGATCCTTGTATTATTCATGGTAATGGGAAAGCATCTCCCTTAAGAAGTGGTTAATGGCATATATATAGAGGTAGAAAGGTTGGATATCCTTAGGAGGTGTAAGGATGGGTGGAGATAGAAGGTACTCTCTAATTGCATCAAAGGCCTTTTGAAAATTGACATTCCACTTAAAAGAGACATCTTTTTTCAAGAGGTGGTGGAAGGGTTGACACTGATCAAAGAACTAGGAGATAAAGTGATGAATGGATTGAAGCTTCCCCTGCAAGTTGTAGATTTGTTTAAGATTGGTTAGAGGTAGCATCTCAAGTATGGCTTTGATTTTGGTCAGATCAACCTTGATTCCTTGAAGGGAAATGATGAAGCCAAGAATTTTGCCTGACAAGACCCCAAAAATACATTTCTTGGGATTGAGGTAGATGCAATAATGGATAAGTATCTCAAAGATAATATTGATAATATCTAAATGATCTTTGTAAAGCTTGGACTTCTAAAAAATGTCATCCACATAGTCTTCAAAGATTGTATGGATAAGGTCATGGAAAATATAGGTCATGGCATGTTGGTAGGTTGCACCAACATTCTTAAGACCAAAGGGCATGACTCTATAATATAAAGTTCCCCATGGGGTGATAAAGGTAGTTTTGTGTTGATCTTTAGGGGCAATAAAAATCTAATTATAACTTGAGGATCCATCTATGAGAGATAACATCTCATGGCCTATTGTAAGATCAATAAGTTGGTCAATGTTGGGTAGAGGAAAGTCATCTTTTGGGAAGGTGATGTTGAGGTCATGAAAGTCTACATAGATACGTAGTCCCCCTGTGGCTTTAGCGACAGGTAAGATATTCAAAACCCATTAGGGTTAATTAATGGGTTGAATAAAGTTGCATAAAGGAGGCATTGAAGCTCTTCTTTGATAATGAGGGTTATGTGAGGGTGCATTTGGAAAAGTTTCTATTTGATAGGTTTGGCATCACAATTGGTTATGATGTTGTGAGGGGCAATGGCTAGATCAATACCAGGCATATCAGCATATTACCAAGGGAATGCAATACTACAGTCTTGGAGGAAGGTAGAGAATCCTATAGTTCCTCAAGGGTGAGGTTTTGGCCAAGATTGATGACATGGGGGTTGTCTAGAGTGACCAAGTAGATATCCATGGTAGATTCATTCATCATGGTTGAAGTCTCTAGAGGTAAGGATTTATGGATGGAGGAATCAATTACACCAAGGTAGGTGAGAATAGAATAATCATCTTAGCACTGGATGGTGTGAATGGTAGAAGAGTCTTCTCCCATGAGTTTAGGATGGGTCAAAAGGATGGATATGGGTGCCCCTTCCTCTTCATAATCTAGGGGGCCAAGGGTAATCATGTTAACAAAAAAAATTTAGGTGGGATGATGTCCTCATCCTCACCCATAGGTGGAGGGGGTGTTGGTGAGGAAGGGGTTTCTTCTTCAACATTGATAGGGGTAGTTTGTTTGGATTTATTCTTATTGGGTAGATTGAAGCTAAGGCCATGTTTCTCGTGAGGCTTTTGGGTCTCAATTGAGGTCAATGTGTGTGGGCTATGATCATATCATTCCAAATCAAATCCCTTCCAAGCACATCTGTGAAGGTATAATTTAGTGAAGTCTGGGTTATCCAAATTAGAGAAGGTAGAGGTGAATGGTTGAGGTGGAGAGGGAGTGATGGAAGCATTAAGTGGATTGTCAAGTCCCCCATAAATAAAGTGGGTTTGATAACTTAGAGGCCCCAAGGGGTAATGGATCTAATTTTAGGGTCATAACCTGCTTGGTGGTTGAGTTTCCTATATTCTTAGGGAGTAAGGAAGACATCAAGGGTGAGGAGACAATATTATCCAAAGTTAAGGCATTAGAATGTAAGTTCCAAAGGATCAATGATGGGTATCTTGTCCATAGGGATAGACAAAATGGTATAGGCCTTAATGGAAGGGGAAGAAGTAACAACTTCAGCTTCTATGGGTGAGGGATTGATGGTCGTTGTTTATAGTGCTTTAGATGGAGGTATGAGAATGTCATTAGGTCTGTAGGTCATATTGCATGCTGTAAAAGGGCTAGGGTTAGTTTGTATGGTAACAAATTGACCTTCATGTTCAAACTTGACACAATGATGGAGGGTGGAAGGTACACAACCCATGGCCTAGATCTGAGGTCTCCCTAGTAAAACATTGTATTGGAATTCACCTCAACCACATAGAAGATTTTGGGAAGTGTGTGAGGTCTTAGTTGAATATGAATGATGATGGTTCCCAAGGTAGTGGTCATAGTGTCATTAAAAGATCAAAGGATGACTGAAGTTTTAGACATGACATTATTTGGTAGCTTGAGTTGTTCATAGGCATGAGAAGAGATGATGTTGATACTGACTCCCTCATCAATCATAACCCATTTGATGTGGGTCTAGTTGATGTGGCTTGTAATAAAAAAAGGGGTATCTAGGTCTTTAGGGTGGATAGAAGGTATCTTTGATTCCTTGAAGGTAACAAGCATGGAGAGTTGGACAACACCAACAAAGGATTCTATAGGCTAGGAATCCCCTGGTCTGACTTTAGTGGCCTACATATCCTTGATCATGGCCTAATGATGGTGAGGTGAGGTGGAAATGAGCTCATAGAGGCTCATTTTAGCATGGGTTGGTGGAGTTTTTTAAGGATGACCCTCCTAATGGATTCAGAGGGGTTAACCTCTAAAGTGCTTAAGATGGTGACTTTGGGCTTAGCTACAGATGTGGATGTTTGGATCTAGTTTGGTATAAGGTGAGTTGGTGGGTATGTCCATAAAATAGACACTTTGGCCTTCCATTTATCCTTTTGTTATGATCATATGACCACATTAATGGTATGGATATGGGGGCAAGGTGTCATGGGGGGTTGATTATATTCTATATCAATTTGAGGTGAGAGTGGGAGATTAGGAATGTGTTGGTGGTTGGTTGTTGGGTGTAATGGTGGAGGAATGGATGGAAGGTCATCTACTAAAAGATCATCCTCATCATAGATTTTGTGGATAATGGCCTAGAGAGCTTTAAAATTCTTTGTGTCATGCCCAGGTGTCCTATGATAGGATAAAATTTGACAGTCATTGTACCAAGTTGGCTTCAAACCAAGAGGATCGAAATGTCTGATGGGAGGTAATGTGAAGTAGGAGGTCTGTACTAATATTTTAAGAATGGTATTATAGGATTCTATTGGAGGTAAGAAAGGTTTGGGGATTGTGGTTTGAGTTGATAAGATGGGTGTGTTGGTGGAAATAATTTTGGTAAGAGATGGTTTGGGTAAGGTTGTGTTTCTAGTTGATGGTTTTGGTTTAGGTATGTTGGTAGTTGGGGTGGTCAAGTTTGATGGTCTGACTAGTTGTAATGTGGGAAGGATTAACACATTAGATAATAAATGTGTTAGTGTAATAAATGGTAGTGGGTGACATATGTTGAAAGGGGGTTGATTTTTAAGCAAAGTGGAAGGATGAGGCCCTAAGATGGAGGGTAAGGTAGAGGGAGGCAGAGTCCTAGTCATGCATCCCTTCAATGTTTTTGTCCTCTTGGTTGGTGTGGGTTGGACCTAAGTAAGGATTGGGTGAAGTTAAGTCTACTTTCAAGGATGGGTGAACCAAAATTTGAGTAGGGAAGGCACCAAGATTTTTGAAAGGTTTGGTTGGTGAGGTGTCAATTTTTTTTATTTGACTAAGAAGTTGAGGGATTTTTAGAAGTTTAGATTGGTTTAAGAGGTAGTGGAGAGATGATGGATTGGCTAGTTAGAGGCATGTTAGAAGTTTATATATTTTTATGGAGGGAATCCCTAACTATTTCCAAAAATTAGTTCGATCTATGTATGGTTTTAAAGCTAATTCCAATTTCTATACTAATGTGGAAAATGGTTTGTGTACTAGTCCTAATCTGTGGGTAGTAGATCCAACAGATATATTTGTAGGATGGGAGGGATGGTTGGTAGGTTATTTTATTTCCTAAGGTGAGGAAGGTAGGGTTGGGATAGATAGATCCTCCATTAGAGGTGATGGTGGAACCACTTCTCCTCTAGGAATGATGTCTATAGGTGTGGTAGTTTGTTTGGTAGTTGGTAGATGTGGTGGATCATGGATGTTTGTTTATTAAAATATGGTAATCAAGGTAATGTGTGATGATTATAATTCTTTTATAAATGTAGCTAGGGAGAAAGGATCCTCCATGGTTTGGGTCTCTAAAGGAGGGTAAGGTGACCCCATCACCTTAGTAGGTGAGGTGGGGGAAGAGTAGGTAGATGGAGTGATTGGGTCCTCATGGGTAGGTGTATTATGAGCTATATTGACCATGTGGGCATCATGAGAGAATTTGGTTGGTATGTCCTCATTTTTGATAGTGGCATGGTTGTCTAAAGGTTTCCTAAATATGTCAAGATCTTGATTTTGAGGGGCATTGGGATTATCCAGCATGAGTTCCCCTTTGTCGATAAGACTCTAAAAAATATTTTTGAAAGTATTACATTGACTGATGTCATGTCTAATTACTTAATGA
The DNA here is from genome assembly GCA_037957365.1 of Torreya grandis. Classification (NCBI taxonomy): domain Eukaryota; kingdom Viridiplantae; phylum Streptophyta; class Pinopsida; order Cupressales; family Taxaceae; genus Torreya; species Torreya grandis. Next base: position 485,814 of record JARHVA010007007.1, read on the forward strand.
AAATCACATAGGTCATTCTCATTATACCAAATAGGTTCTAGATGAGAAGAATCAAAATTTTGGGGAGGGTTTAATAGGTGGAAGTTGTAAAAGGTTAGCTTTTAGTAGCTTCTCCAAAATAGAGGTGTAAGATTTTCTAAGTGGAGTGAATTATTTCTAGTTGCTTCGGTTTGAGTTCCTTGCATTTTGATTGGTGGTAATGGGAGAAATTTTTTGATTGACATTGGGTGGAGGGGCAGTTTTAAGGATGATGGAATTTTTAGTTCCTCTCGTCTTAGTTTTGGTATTGGTTTGGTTGCCTGGTTTGAAGGAAGAGGTTTCATTGGTCTTGAAGGTAGAGTTCTTGTTTCATAACTTCAATTTACCCTCATCTATGGCCCTATTTTTTAGCTTGCATGCCATGGTAAAATCCTCATCAAAGGTTTTGAAGCTTTGGATACGTAGTATATAAGATATATGTTTGGCGCAAGCTCGAGCAAAAAGTTTTATAAGTTCAAGTTAAGGTAGGGAAAAGGAAAGATGATTAATAAAGCTTCTCCAATGGGTAAAAAAATTGAAAATGGACTCATAATCTAATTTCCTGATAGAATAAAGGTCTGTGATAGAGACCTTCTTGGAAATGTTAATGAAAAAGTGATCCAAGAAGACTTGTGCTAGTTGGGTGAAATAAAAGATGGAATGATTGGTAAGGGCACTATACCAGTCAAGTGTTGGACATGATAAAGACATGGGGAAGGTTCAGAGGAGAAGGTAATCATTGTAATAAATCTTGTAGCATGCATGCCTTAAAGCCCTAAGGTGTTGCTAGGGGTCTTCCTTTGAGATTTGGTAAATTTTAGAAGCTCCTATTGAGGAGGGTAAGGTCTGATGGGTACAAAAGGGTGAATAGGTTCATTACAAATCTGATCATAGGATAGGATGTTATGAGCCCCTAAAATGGGTGATTAAAGGTTGGTCATATTTTCTATGAGCATTTTCATTAGGTTAGTTTGAGGTGGTGCACCAAAAGGATTTTAAGGTTGATATTATGGTTGAGGTGGGAAGCATATTGGTAATTATTTGGTAGTTGGTATGCTACCACATATTAGAATGTGGGTGTTAGAGGTTGGGTAGTGTATATGGATGATGGTAGTTGGGTAGTGGGTACATACCCTTGTGGGTTAGGGATGTATCCTAGATTGGATGCAATGGGTAACTACTGAGAAGTTCCTATGGATTGGACATGGGTAGTAGTTGGGTTGGTGATAAGTGGTGAGGTAGTGACCTTTGTGATAAGGGATGGTGAGGTAGAATGGATAGGTACCCCTACGCTTGGTAAAGGGGTATTAACTAAAGGGTTAGGTTTGACAAAGGGGAGGTTAGTAATGTCAATGGTGGGTGCTCTAGATACAAGTAGGGTATGATGGGTCAATGGTTGGGTTGTCCTCAAGGTATAGGAGTCATTAATAGGGGTGGAAGGTGTAAGGGCAATATTTGGGTGGATAGGTTGGTTCTCAATCATATCATCAAAGGGGTTAGTAGATGAAGATGTCTAGGTGGTCAAAGGTTAGGTTGTGACCATGGTAATAGGGATACCCTTCATAAAGTGGGATGGCATGCCATAAGGAGGATACTAAGGTGGAGTTGAAACTAGGATATGATGAGAAGAGGTGTTAAGATAGTGTTAAAGGGACACTAAATTGTTGTCTAGAAAGGTGGTGAAATCCATGTCTCCTTGGGAAAATACTTGAAGGAAAGTAGGGCTTCCCAATGGATGAGGTGAATCTTCTACCTTGGATATGTAATCCATAGATGAGGAGGTAGAAGAGGTTGATTTAAGCGATGGGTTTTGTTATAATAGGTCTCTTCACTACTGATGAGAGAACCATACAAGAAAAATGAGAGAGAAAATAAGAACAATATCACCATTCAAACAAGAAGAAGACAAGAAAATGATCAAAGAAATCATGACACAAACTATGAAGTATGTTTAACCCTAGAGGTTAGTTTCAATCTCACTTTTGGCTTATGCTTTAGTTTATGAAAATGTGCGATAGAAGTTGGCTTGTAGATCAGGTACTATAAAAACATTCTATGGTTGGTTTTGGGTTGTTTAGGTGCTCAAAGGAATCTTTATTGGAATCAATACATGGCTTGGTATTGGGGCCTATCCCCTCATTTCACAACCCCATAGTGATAAGGGTGTCGGGTACTTAGCCAATATATATTGATGTCCAGAGTTTATACTCAAGTAGAGAGCTGAGTTGGTTCTCCTCTTAGTTATGACCTCCAAGTGGGATTGCCAAGAATGGGTAAGGTGACTGTTAGGTGATGAAATCCTAGTTGGGCCTTGTCTCAATTTTTTTTGATGTTTGATTGATGAAAGTGGTCTGGCTAATGTGTGCAACAAAGGTGATGCTACGATAAGATTACTATACTTTAATTTAAAGTGAACTGATGTTTAAAAGCAAGAAATGGATGAAGTTGATTTTAAGCCCAAAATAAATTTTATTTTAAATTATGAGCATAGATAAAGAGGAGAGCATACAAATTCAAATAAAATGCGAGTAAAGACTCTAGGTCCCATCAGGTGTGCCATAATGTTTCATGTAAATTTTTAGCTTTAGTTCAAAGAAAGAGATAAAAGAAACTCAATAAGGGTATGGTTGAAAAACATATTTGTTTGTGCATGTGTGTCAAATAAAAATATTGTGAATAACTCCTCTTTGGCTTGGGAAGATGACATATAGATAAGAAAGCACTAAATCAAACTTGTTTGTTAGACAGGTAGTTGGGTGGATTGCCTAGTGATAGCTAGATCTCAAAAGCGAGAGCTTCCTTAGGGGTTTTAAATCCACATATTTTAAATAATAAAGTTGATAAACTATAAATAATATACTTGCATCAATAATCGAAAGATACTAAAATTAAATACAAGAAATCTTGCTAGAAAAGTAGACTAGAAATGATATAATTAGTGATAAATTAATTTAATACTAGTGCTAACGGTTGGGATATGCTTTAGAAAATTAGAAGGGGGGCTGTGAGTGGTCAAAAAGATAGAAAATTATATTTTATTGGGTGTATGTGGGCCAAATCAATTTTCTAATTTTTCTATCACAGGTGACCATCGATGGTTGAGGTGACCGTCAATGATTAGCCTAATCATCGATAGTTGGGGTCAAATCGTCAGTGGTTGATTATGAAATTTTGGGTTTGATCAACAGAAGATGATGGGATTTCATATATAAATTTTGGGAGTTAGGAAAGGGCTAGATTTATTTTGAAATGGAATAAAAGCACATGATTATTGACAAACAAGTACTTGTCTTACCAGAAGTCAATTGGGTGGGTGGTTGACATAGTTAGCCTATTAGTGGAATCTAGATTGATTCCAACAGAGTAACGGTACCTAAAATCTTAGTTGAGAGATGATGGCAAGTTGGATCTCAATAATATGGCTAATAATGGTTGATAACATTAATGACATTAATTGACCTAATTGACCTATAAAAGAAAACTCTTGAATGCCTAAGCTCTTGAAAATTATTGCAGATCGATATGACCTCCCAGGCCTCTCCCTCTTATAGGCATAAGAAAGAGGTGGAAGTGAAGGTGTGAATAGGTCATATAAATATAATTTGTGCATGTAAAATCTCAAAACATAGATTAGACAAGTTATATTTAGAAAAGGGTCGGTAGATCTTGCATGTTATTGGTAAAAAGGTGGATCTTGACCATCGATAGTCAAGGGTTCCCAAGGTTGACCGTTGATGGTTACCCTGAACTTCAATGGTTAGGGTCCCCAGGGATAGGGTCTTGAAGGTTAGGGTTACTGAGTTAGGTGCAACTGAGTGTATATTGGTTGGTTTAGCCCTGATAGGTGTAGGTTGGTCCTAAGAGGGTTTAGGGGTAATTCTAGGGCTACTTCAACATTCAAAATCATAGGTGTGAAAATTTTTAATGTCTATAGTTATATTTTATATCTAAAGGAGTAGCAAAAACCTTATTTGGGGGAATTAAAGTAGTAACTGGCTACTTATTTCATAGATTATAATTACCTCTCTAGAACTGCTAGAAGTTGTGCATTTCATTAGTATTATCTTTAGGCTCATTGTAATTTTCCACTATAAATGAAAAATAATAGGTCTAAAATACCATTACAGTGATTGAAGAATTGGAAGAAACAATAACAAATTGTACTAATTGATTAAAATTTACCTCATGTCTTTTTATTTCTTACTAGGAAATATCAAATGCTGCACAAAATTCAATGCAATATAATTCACTATGTTGGTCTATGTTATGGACTCTAAACCAATTAGGCAAGGTTGTTTCTAATATGTTTATCTTAGGTGATTTATTAAGCAACTTATCTATATTATTTTTAGATCTATTGAAAGGTATATTATATATATTTAAATACTAAATTTTGATTATTAATTTGCTATGTAGAATTTCCTATGCACTTTTGCATACCTAAGAAATCATTACTCAATTTTTGGATCGTTCTTTGAATAACATTATGTTTATATTTATTAGAGTCTATAGTTGAAACATGTGTAGTGAAAATGTTAACTAGGACTCAAGCTTGGATTTAGTGTTGACTAATTGTCTAAGTAGGACTACTTTGGTAATTAAGATGTTGATTTGTGGTAATATGTGTCAATGATATTGGATTATATATATGGTATTAATTTGGAACAACCATGTTTTGATTAACGTTGGTAATAGGATTCAAAGTTGGGAAAAATGGATTGACATTTGTAATGATTTGGGATAAAGGATTCATTGTTCATTAATACTAATAGCTTTAGTATATTGCAAGGGTAAAGTATTTGATAATGGAATTCTTGGAAAGAAAATAAAAATCATTGGATCTAAATCATTCTTATACATTAAGAAAACCATTATGTCATTAGGTCTATAAATTATATCTATCATTTTGTATATATTTTGGAATCATAAATTAAAAATTCTAATTGGCTCATTGGATTCTCTTTTGATGCTAGAAAAATGTTGGTATACAATGCTTGGGCTAGTATCCTATCCAAACTGAGCCAAGAAATTATTCTGATAGATATTCCAAGAAGTAATTAAACTTTCTTAAAGATTCAAGAACTAATCATAGGCAACATATTGTAATGTAAATGAAAAAAGTCTACTAGACACATCTTCATGTATTAAATTCATTAACCCTAAAGTAGTTTTAAAATACCCAATGTGTTATTCAACAATTATTCTTCCTAAGGATGAGAAAGTAGGTAAATACTTCTCTATATTTCTAGGCAAATCATGAACAGGACTAGGTATAGCCAAAGTAGAACCAATTAACTAAGGTAAAGTCATGGTATGTATGAATGGTTGACTTCTTATAGGAGAATAAGATTACGTTATTACACTTTTGGAAGAACTTTTGTCTAATTTTGGTCATCTATTAGACTCTAAAGGTGAGGTTATAAAATCAAATTGGGCATTATACCTAGTCAACCTTTTTGATGTATCCTGTGTAACCAACATAAAGGTTTAATAAACCTCAAGATTTGAGGCTTATAAGCCTCTCTTCTATTGAATCCTAAGAAAGATTAAAACGTTCTCAAGGTTAGAAGGCCCTCCTTATATCACTAATTTTTCCTACTGATGAGGGTTTTAAGCACACCATATGATTTACAATGTAACCTTTAATGTTTTTATATTGATGAATCAAATTCAAACTAAGGCATGAGTTGTAGGGTATGCAATTTTATAAATAACCACTTAGTAGAATAGGATGAAAACATAGGTTATTTAACACATGTGAGAATAGATGAATGAAACTAAAATAAACAAGAAATATAATTGAAATGGATGGATGATCACTAATCTAGAGTGGGTAGGACCAAAATAAATCACAAAAGTAGGGAAAGATAGGGCAGGAAAGAAAGATACATTCTAAGATCTAATAAAACTCCAAAGTTGGTTTCATAAAAGGGAAAAGTGCCAAGAATAAATCCTATTGTAATTTGTTTTAGCATACAAAATAGATAGACATAGTAAGGAGTCTGAGGATAAAGGATATATAAAACTCAAAGTTATTGGCTAAAGGTTATTTCCACCATAATTATGGTTTCACATCCAAAAATGGGAGATTATGACTAATTAAATAGAGAGCATCTAGATATGTTGTTGAAAAATACTAGAAATCTATATCAAATACACTTATACACTGATAATGAATTACCTAATAGACATATTGCCATTAATCATATACGCATATCAATCTAAAATAGATTATGCTCATTCCCAATTGACAAGAACTAGTATATAATACAATAGATAAGTCAAAATAGTTGTTTCACATAATTAATTTTTGAATACCTCAACAAGATTGAAATCATTAATACATAAACATGGAATTGGACAAGAAAATGAGTACAAAGACCAACTTACAGAACACTCCAAAATTTTATTTTATTAAATTTAATGCTAAATTATCCTCCTCTTACAATTGAAAATTGTAGGTTTATATAGACTTGGGGAAGGGGTCACCTCATCCTCCAAGTTGAATTCAAATTTGAAATATTGTTACAATTCTGTTAGAATATGATTCTAACTATTAACTCAAGTTTATGGATTCTAAGTTTGAAGTTTAATTATGGTCAAAATTCTATTGAATCCACTTGAATTTGGCTTTTACAAGTTGAAAGTTGAAATTAAAACTTATTATTGGTTGCAAGATATAACAATTTTATTCAAGTAGGAAAATGCAAGTTAGATTCTTTTGCAAATTGAGTCGAAATATAACTCTAGTCAAGGTGATTAATAGAGTTATTAGATGCATAATCTCAAAGTTATGATAAAAGGTTGAGATTCAAACCATAGTTAAATTTAATATTTCTAATTCAATTTTGGTAGTTCTTGTCTCTATTTTTAGTCCATGCAAGTTAGCTATCTAACTATCTAATAGATTTTTATTCAATTATTGAATTTGAATTGCATAGTTAGATTTGGCCATTTGTCATTTCTTGTCATGGATATTTTTCTTTAGTGTAAAAAAAGTGGTATTTGGTATTAAAAATCTAATACATTGAAGTATTATGTCTATCCATCACCAATTTGACCTTTTAAATGTCACTACCATTGCCTTTAGATTTATACATTTTATCTTTGATTTCTATCTTGATTGTGTATGTTGACATGACTGCAACTATTAAATTTATCCCCATCACATTTTACCTTTGAATATATATAGAATCATGACATTTGGTAGCCTTTGAGCTATTTTAAGATATGCCTTTATTTAGATTTATCACACTTGTCATTTATTTATCTAGTTCATAATATTTTTCTTTGTGATCTGACTTTACTTTACTCTAAGCTTTCACTTTATGGCCTTGATTATGATTGACCCATGATTATACATTAATCAAGATAATATAATGGTTAATGATCTCACATTCTCATTCCATAACTCTATGTATCCTTCGTAATCTTGGCCTTTGGTATGGTTCTATGTGGCCCCATCACAAACCTTTGGGCCCTCAGAGACCTTTGATTACTTAATTGTATCCATGGGTCATTGTACTCCATAATGATTTCACATGGCACATGGTCTTTCCACTATACTTACCACCTATTGATGCCTCCTGACTCCCAAGCTCATGCTATGATACCATGTGGCATCATTACAAAGCACAAATATGCAGAAATAACTTAACCAAGACCTCAAAAACCCATCACCTCTTTGATATCCAAGATCATGCCATGTGGCATGATATCTATGATTAGAGAAACAAATAGACTTTGATTATTTAATAAATTATATCTCTTGAATTGTAACTCTGATCTAACATCTCTTGAAACATTGATCAATGACATGCAGCCACATCTTGGGTAATGTTGTATTCAAGGCTATTATATAGACATTAGCTCTTTGTAATTTACTGAATACTAGAGTAGTGGCATTTTTCATGATCTTAGTTTGGGAAAGGCTTTAAAATTATAAATATACTTGAGATTATCCCTAAACACTAAATAAACATAGTTTGAATGCATGGCACAAGATTGATGGCTTGGGTTTGTCAGAGATTGCTGTGAACAAAAAGATAAAGACAAAACACACTAGATCAAGATGTTAATAAGTTAGTTTAAAATTCAAAAATGATCCCAAAGACTCACAGATATTATAACTTGACTAAGACAAGGTCTATTTTGCATAGATAAAACCATTCAAAAACATACATAGCCTGAAAACATATGGAAGATGTAGATTTACACAAAGCCACTTTCAAAGTGGATTTAGCCCATATATTTATCATTCATAAATTCATAAGAAGATCCTACAATATTGGAAATATGAATAATAATAAAAGTATTATGAACCCCTATAAATGTTCAACATGAAATGAAACACTCATAGGCTATAATGCTTAAAGAAAGGGTACACAACTCTGCAAAGATAGACCACTTACCTAAGCCCTAGTATGTAATTCTAAAGGAACATTGTGAAACTTCTAAGGTTTATAGGACCAAAAAAAGAAATTTTAAACCAAACATGGTTCCATATTTACAAATATGAAAATGAGGTGGTTGTTGAGCAACAACAGTCCCCTAGGACACTAAAAGGGGTTAATTGAATCCAACAAACTTTACATATTTATTTATAAAAAAATATGGGTTAAAGAACATCATGAACCTTATTCGATTAAAAATGAATAAATTAATTTCATTTTTAATCATAACTCAATAGAACATAATTTAGCCTAAATTATAGTTTTATAGAGATTCACACAATAATTATGCATAACAAGGTTAATAAATAACACTAATAAGAACATCTCTATTAAAAATGGTTTATCACCACGATAACAAGTTAATGATTTATAACCAATGAAAATATTTCAATAATAACTAAAATAATAGATAATTAAAGTTAATCACACAACATATTTATAAAATACCAAAAAGAACAACATTTCAACATGCAATGTGTAAGTGTGTATGTGGGTTCAGTTTCATTCTTTCTATCCCCATTGCTAAAATCTACATTCTCATCCACTATGATGGTATCCCTCTGTTCAACTCAATGAGGGTGAGATAATCATTCAAGCACCTTAGTCAAACAAAATAGTAGTTAGTTTGAGATTACAATAAGATAACAAAAATACTCAGAATGTCTATACATTTAGTGAACTATTGTATGACAAATCAAATTTGAAATTAAATCATCTCAACATAAGATTCCAATACATAATAGTATAATATAGCCATATAAATGTAAAAGTGTCCTTAAATCATAATAGACCATGAAATAAAATAATAATGTTGTCTAATCAAACAACATGGATATCCAAATATACCATAAAAATTAGAAAAATAACCAATCATTAATTTATTGCATTACCTAATACTAGTGTAGTTTTTAAAGAGTAGGACAAAATGTAACACACACACAAAATCAAAACCCCATGTAGTTTTTATGAGTGTGTGGTTGTAAGAGATTGAGTAAGCATTTATGAACCTCTTTTTCCTTAAAAGTGATGATGCAACTACATACACTCTAATACTCTCATTTTATATAAGGAAAATGTATAAAGACTAAGTCATAATTAAAATATTGAATGTTTATTATATTTAATGAAGCTTAACCTGATTGATGATTGGATCTAGGCTTGATATTATATGCTTACTTTTAGATTATAAATAACTTGGTTATACCCTGTATATATAAGTTAACCTAGGAAAACTAATTCATTATTAGTTTTACCTAATATATAATCCGACCAAAAAAATAAAAGGGACATAACCATATGATGTAATATTTATTACATGATGGACCGGTACAATGTACACGTTTGACCAAGAAATGATTTTGGCTCTATTTTCAAGTTAGGGCTAGGTAATAATTGAGAAATAGTATAGATGTGTTAATGGATACCTTTTTGATAAGTGTTAACATGATTTTAGGCTCAATGGACCAATATATACCTATTATGGGTCTAGAGTAGTCCTATAAATAGCCTAAAATGTACATGTTTTTCGATCAAGATAAATTTGGAATAAGACACTATAAATAAGGGTCTTATGAAATATTTAGGCATTTATATAATGCCCCAACTTTGAGGTGGGTATGTGAGTTAAATGCATGCATTCATCAAAGTATATATGCTAAATTATTAAAACATGCACGTTACCTAAGGAAGAATGAATGATTTTTTATGCATAATTGAGCTGAGATTCTATCCACATCATATAAATGATATACCCATAACAAATTAAAAATGTTATAGATAATAAAATACCCATTATATGTTTTTATTTTTGATTATTTTCTAGCTTGAATTTGAAAAGAGATCATAAGAATAAATACACACGTTTGGTGTTGCCCTAATTCTCACACTGACAAGACTTTTGATATGTGTTGAAACATTTTTTTGAGTCTTAGGAACCCAATCCACTTCTTGATCAAGTAGATGAATTTACTTCTCAGGAATTTTTCCATTTTGAAGGTTTTTGATTTAAAATGTCATGATGTATGCCCCATTTTTAGGTGAGGGAACAAGAAATTTTGTTGCAATCGCTCATATCGGATTTTTTTTTAATGCATCATATGTTAGGAAAAACAAATTAGTTCAAGCATGTTACAATCCTAGAAACATATGAAATTTGATAGTTGCCACAATCATATATATTTTTTTCATATATCATATGTTAGGAAAACTAAATTAGACAAAGCATTTCATAATCCTATAAATATATATAATATGATAATTACAATTATTGTAATGTTTTGAAAAGTTTTTCATATTTTGAAGTTGAATTTTACATCTAGTTATAACACAAAGAATTATGTAAAGTGCAATTTAACATAAGATATATAGTAACATACCAAACACAACACTATAGGAAATGATGCCTACTTGGGAAAATAAAAATAAGAAACTAACATTATGGCCCCAAATGTCAAAATTAAGCCCTTAGTTGGGACATATAAATCAATTAGAATAAACACAATTAACATGCCCCCATAGATAGATGGTATAAATCATGGAAATATGGACACCATGTAAGTAATATATAATATGCATGATAGATTTCATGCCTGCAATCATAATATATTAATAGAGTGCACTTAGTTTATGAAAACACAATTTAGTGATCACATATAAGTTAGTAAAAATACACACTAAAATATAAGTTTAAAATTGATAAAAAGACACACACACACACACACACACACACACACACACACACACACCTTCTTTCATAGTTTTTTCAAATTTAAGTAAAGATGTGTTATACATTATTATTATGCAACGATATAAATTTTAATGTATTTTATTTTTGTTAAGATAAAGTGTTCAAATTTTAATTTTTTAATTATGAATAATAAATGGATTTAATTTTATTTATTTTTTAAAGATATTTAAAAATTTAGGCTTTTAATGGAAAATTAATGGATAAAAATACATAAAATTTTCATGATATATTTTCATTGTCAAAAATTCACAACCTCAAAGTATTATAACTTAATCAAGCTAAAGATCAATAGTTTATTTTTTTTTAAAATTATTGAAAAACTAAAAATATTTTAAATATAGTAATTTTTAGGTTAATAGGCCATTCTATTTTTTCATGTAATGAAGGAGTGTGTGTATTAAAAAACTAATTATGATGTTTATGTTGATTTTTTGATTTATTGATTGTCATGATTGTAGTAAAAATGTTATAATATGAGTGATATAAACTGATAAGATGGTGAAATGAAAATATATAAGTAATTAAGGTATGTTAAGATATCAATCTAAAGGAAATGATCACATGCATACTTATAAGTAAATATTAAATGAATATTTATCAAACACACATGGTCATAAAATAAACATGAAATGCATTTCTATTAAAATAAATGTTACTAAATGCATTTCTATTAAAATAAATGTTACTACATACAAATAATTCTTTTAATCTTGGCTTCTCATCTTTGTTCTTTTTTCTCTTGACTTCCTTTTTATTACATATCCTTACAACCAAATGACCCAAATAATTTTATTCATAGACTATTTATAGATTCCTATAGAATTTTTATATCTACCTTAATACATAAAATATGATTACATACTTATCTCATATCTCAATAATCTTATTGCTTCATCTATAAGATAACTACTTTATTTATTACAACATAATATATATTGTAGATAAAGGAATAAGATTACTAATTAGTTTGTTAATGAGGGTGTTAATGAACACAATTTTACCAAGTGTAACAATGTATATGATCTCCCAATAGAGGTGGGTCCACTTATTGAGTTGTAAGCTTGATGTGTTGGGCATGCTTTTGTATATGGAGATGTATAAGTTTGGTTTGATCCATATGTAATATTGTCCCCATAAAGGTTATAATTTTGTATAGGATGTTAATGGATATCATTAACACCAACATTTACACTTTTTATAAAACTTCAAGTGAGATAATTTTAAGGTGTTCCTAATGAATATAAGGACATGGAGGGTATTTAAATATGTAATTAACTTCCTCACATGTATTTTAATTAAAAATTGATGCCTTTTTGGAGTCCAAGTGTGCAGGGTGCATGAAAGAAGAGTTATTTGGATTGTAGATGGTGATATCTCATTTTGAGAAGATTCCAGATGATCAAGATTGCATCCAATACATAGAGAGGAATGTATAAAAAAATTCCATATCATTAAAATCATCATATATTTCCCTAGTTATTTTTTTAATTTTCAAATAGGGCTAATAATGAAGGCAGTCTTTTTGAGCCAGTTAAGGGAATTTTATGCCATTTTTCAAGAGTTTCATGCCCCAAATAGCCACTTGTATCTTCTAACCTTACATTTCTCATTCTAAATCCTATTATCATTCATATATAACTCATTTTATCATCTTGACAAGTGTCCTTGTGACCCCTGAAATTCTCTCTTTTCCTCTCTCTTTCAAGTTCTATAAGAACTAGCCATTTTAGCCTTTGTAATTAATGATCCACATGAGTATTGTGAATCCCTACTCATTTGCATACCATTTGATCAATAAGAATACTGATTTTTAACTATTAAATTATATTAATAGTGTGTTTAATTTTATGATTAATTTTTCTTAGTGATAACTCTTGTTTCCTTAGCAAGTTGTTTCATTCTCTCACCTATTTGTAGTTGGAAAGCTTCTTCTTGCAGGGCATGTGAAGTGTTTTAGGTAGTGATAAGGTTAAGTGAGTTATTATATTCACTATTACCTTTAAATTCCTATTGTATATTCCTCCTAGTGTAAACATTCATCCACAACCTCATAATGTAACATTGATGTGAGAAGATGTAGTTTAGAGAAGTTTATGTTTGGTTAGTCCTTTGTTCTCATGTGTAACATGCAACTGGTTGGAATTCATCAATAAATTTAGTGTATCACCTCTCTTAGGATAGTTTAATTTTAGTTTTTTCTCTCCCATCCCCCCCAAGTTTAGGTGTAGTAGTGGTATACAAGTGGTACATCAAGGGAGCTAGCCTTATCTAGAGATTTCACCTCATTCCTAGGCTCACCCACAGCCTAGAGGTGTTTCAATATACCACTTGGATGAGGAGAGATGATACATATCCTCAAAGGGCAAAAATCCAAGTGAAAAAAATAACTTGGTTTTAACTTCCTCATTCATCTTTGTAAAAATAGAGCCTTTCTATATTTCCCTATTTGTGAATGGTTAGAAGCTTAATAATTACATCATTGATTCGGGTGCCTCTGACAATGTGATGCCAACTAAAGTAGATAATGCCTTGGGGTTAAATATAACAAAGAATTTTGACCATTGATTTTCAATGGAAACTAAGTAAGTACCCATCATTGTTTTTAAATCACAGATTCATAATTTGTGTTTGCCACTTTTTCAAAGAAAAATATAAAGATGACGGTTCTTATAGCTGATGTTCTAGCTTCATATGGAGTTTTTTTGGGATGAAATTTTTGAAAATATGTTGGTGGTGAAATCAAAATGGATTGGTTTGAGGATAGAATACCTATCAAAGGTGTTATGTAGAAAATTCAACCAAATAAATAAGCAAAATATACTGTGATAAATATTGAGGATCTAAAAGCTTAGATTCTCTTTAAAACCTCTAGAATGGGCACTTATTTATTGACCATAGATGAGGATCTAGTATCATCAAATTATATTTCAAATTAAGATAATAAAATAGATGAATCATCCTCTTTAGATGAAGATATTTTAGATTTTGAGACTATCAAAGCAAGAAGTTCAAATGATGTTTGGACTTAAGAATTTGACAAAAGTTGCTCTTCAATGAGATCTAGAGCTGGGTAGTCCTTATGTCTCAAGAAGGAAAGATATTCCATGTTTATTTCAAGTTTTAATTTGATAATACTAAAAATTCTACATAATACAAAGCCTTGCTATTAGGGATGGGTGTTACACAAAAGAAAGGAATTAAAAATCTCCATGCTCAAGGTGATGTTGAATTAGTCATCTGTCAAGTAAGAAATTTGTATCAAATAAAGAATGAAAGGCTAAGGCTTTATCAAAATTGTGTTTGGGATTGAATTGAAGATTTTGATGCCTTTGATATATCAGTAGTTTTAAGAGAATATAATGATAAGGTATTTTCATTGGTTATTTTAGCTACCTTCCTGATTCCCCACAATAATTTCTAGGGAAACAAGTATACCATCGAATTGGTATTCAGACCCAGTGTTCCTGATAATGCTAATCATTAGAAATTTTTTAATAGTGATGAGAAATTAATTACCTTTTTGGAGAAGGCAAATTTTTTTAGTGAGTTATACTTTGAGGGGAGTGACTCTACTCCTTGAGAATCAGTCTCCAAGGTGAATGAGGAAACTAGTGAAGAGATTTTGTAGCTAAAAGGGAATAATATTCTCAAAGTAATGGTTTCTCTAGAAAGACTCTTTGATGAACATGATCACTTTATCAAATGACAATAGTCTGAATTGAATTCATCAGCAAAAGTTGAGAAATTCAATATAAGAACCAAAGATGATCCCAAAATGGTAAATATTAGGAAATATTGCTCTTCGGAGGAAAGAAAGAAGTTGGTGACACTTCTACGGTAGTACATTGATGTGTTATCATATTCATATGATGATTTGAAATATTTTTGACCCAAGGAAGTTCAACATGATATTCCTCTCAAATCTGGGTCTCTGCCTCACAAGTAGAAACAATGACAACACATTCCTAAAATCTTAGGTACCATCCTTACCGAGATCCAAAAGATGCTAAATGCTAGAATAATTTTTCATATAAATCACTCAACATGGATATCTAATATCATTCCTATGAGGAAAAAGAATAGAAAAAATTGCATCTATGTTAATTTTCATAATCTGAGCCAATTGCCACTAAAGGATAATTACCCATTGCCGGTAATGGATCAAGTACTACAAATAGTAATGGATTCAGAGATGTTGTATATGTTAGATGGATTCTTAGGATATAACCAAATGGAGTTGTGTGATGAATATAAATAAAAAATTACCTTTACTACTCCATGGGGCACCTTTGCATATTATAAAATGCCTTTTGGGTTGATCAATGATGGTACCACCTTTCAGAGGGCAATGAACCTAGATTTTTAGGATGATATAGGTAAGTTTATTATGGTCTATCTTGATGATTTAACTATTTTATCAAAGAAAAATCAAGATCATTTTGATCATTTATAGCAATTACTTAAAAGGTGCCATCAACATGGGATATCCCTCAATCCCAAGAAATCCATTTTCAAGGTTACTGAAGATAAAATTATTGGAAACATTGTGTCCAAGGAATCAAGATTGATCTTGAATGGGTCAAGTATATTAATAATCTTAGTTTTCCATCCAATAAGAAAGAAGTGCATTCTTTCTTTGGGAAAGTTAACTTCTTGCAAAGATTTGTAGCTAATTTTGCTGAGAAGATAAGTCATATTGTTGATATGATGAAAGGGAAGTCAATTTTCCATTAGAATGTGGAAGGGAAAGCTATATTTCATGAAAAAAGGAAGCAATTGCTCATGCTACAGTCTTAGTCTACCCTGACTATACCAAGGACTTCATCATGTATAATTACGCTTTCAAGCATACTTTATCTACCATTTTGGTGTAGTCAAACACAAAGAAGATTGAATCTCCTATAGTTTTCATGAGATATCCTCTAAAGGCTCAAGAGATCAAATAATCACCCATGGAGAAACATGTTTATGCTTTGGTGAAAATGGTTAGGCACTTCAGGTATTACATCCTCAATTCTCATACCATAACACTAGTACTAGATTCTACAGTCAAGTCCATCCTAACTCAACAAGAATTTGGAAGTAAAAGAGGTAATTGGATCACCAAGATACAATAATCTGATATAGAAATTAAACCTATAAATCTAGTGCATGGAAAAGGTGTGTGTCAGCTTAATGTAGAAAATAGAGAAAAAGAGGTATTCAGTGATAAGGGAGATACAAAAGAAGAACTTCCCATAGTTTTGTTTGTAAACACAACGAATGAGTGGTACTATAACATTGTTCATTTCTTCACATATGGAGAATGTATAGAACATTTTTCTTATAAAGAGAAGAGGATATCAAGCTTGAAGCTATGAATTTCAGTATTTGGAACAATGGTTTGTATAAGTGAAGCATTGACATAATTTTTCTATGGTGTGTAGACAAAGCAAAATAAGGCAAGTTTTTGGAATCCTTTCACAACTTGGTATGTGGAGGACATTTCTCAGCTCTAGTCATATCTCATAAAATTTTATGAGCAAGTTATTACTGGCTAACACTTTTTCAAGATGTTTACACCTAGGTGTGCAAATGTGACTTATACCAATAATTTATGGGTAAACCCATGTTGGAAACCCTACCCCTCAAGCTAGTAGTTATTGAAGAACATTTCCAAGAGTGGGGTATTGAATTCATTAGCATAGTGAACCCATTATCAAGTACAAGTTAGAGTTATGTTATCATGTCTACACTTCAAGTGGGAAGAGGCAATCCTAGCCAAACATGTCACTTCAAAAGTTGTTTGCAACTTCCTCAAGGAAAACATCATCTCAAGGTTTGGAGTACCTAACAAGATATTAACTACAATGCTACTTATTTATCATCCCATGAGATAATTGAGTTCTATTTTGAATATGGGATCACTCTATCTCACTCCTTTAACTATCGCCCCCAAGGAAATGATCAGGCTGAGTCAAGTAATCCAAACTTGGTCACTATTATCAAGAAGTTGGTAGAAGAAAATTAGAGCTCTTGGCATAAGGAATTATATGATACATTGTGGGTTGATCATGTCACTCCTAAGCAAGTAATTTGTATGTCATCCTTTAAACTTATTTATGGATTGAATGTAGAGATACCTATCACATTAGAGTTTCCCACTCTCAGATTGGTTAAAGAAATTGAGGATGAGACGTTTGAAATTTCCATAGACAAGCATATTATGTTCATTAATAAACTAGAAGAGCAATGTACAAAGGTGGTGGACCACATTATTGAGCACTAAAGCTAAGTCAAGAATCTTTTTGATAAAAAAGCCAAGCTATGAGATTTTTAAATTGGGTATATAGTTATTTTGTGGGCTAAGAGAAGAGAGCTGAAAAGAATGCATGAAAATTTTGATTCCTTGTGGAGGGGACCTTTTCTTATTCATCAAATTTTTGGAAAGATAAATTTCATTTTGGCATACTAGGATGGAACACCATTCCTACTACCCTGCAATAGACAACATTTGAAGCTTTTCACTCAGTGAAGTTCTAGATAAGTTTGTACATTTTATATATATCTATATAGTCTCTTTATTTTGTATTTAGTCTAGTCTATCACCTGACTTTATGGCCCAATGGATGAAGGCACTCAGAGTTCTGGGATCATTTTTAATTTAAGCAGTTAAAATAATTCTTGAAGGAAATTCCTTAGTTAGAGCTAGTTATTATCCTCAATTTAGCTGACTTAATTTGTGGGATAACCCCTATGAAATTTTTCTATCTCATAGCCCATGAGTTCTAGGCAATCAAAATGAGGAAAATTAATTGGCCTCATGAGTAATCTCCCCCCCACCCCTAAAATAGTATTTTTTGACTTATCATTCTTTCCCCTTCAAACATGCAAGGCTAGAGAAAAAAACCAACATTACACATGCAAGGCCAGAGAATTTTTCCACTAAAGCACACTAATCTAACATGAATAATACTTAATTGGAATTAATTACAATGTGGTTATATATAATTACCTTGTTGATTTATTTTTACCATTTTCATTTAACCTCCTTTTCTATCACCATTTTCGCACTTGCCTACACCTTGACTCATCATTTTTCGTCCAATCTACATATGACTAGGGCACATGTTTTTCTTCCTTGGTGGATCTAGAGTGAGTTTTATCATTTTTTTCTACTTGGTTTTTTATTTTTTATTTATCTCATTGTTACATCACATCTTACCCTAGAATTTTATTCCTCTGCTTCCTTCGTTTCATTTTAAAACCCTGTATAAACATGAACCTTTGTGTATTTTTGAAACCTCATAGTTCCAAATACACTATGCCCCTCGGAGAAAGATTTATATGTAATGCAGTCTCTTCCTAGATGTGCTTTAGATAATTTTCTCTAAATAACATCCTAACATACTTCTAGTGGTGTACTTTAGAGAATTTTCTCTGAAATTCACCCAGTCATCCTACATCCAAGTGCTTTACCTAGATCTAGTCTGGAGAATTTTCTTTGACCTACATCAAAATGTCATGCAATCCAAAGGATTTTCTCTAGCTAACATCCTTCCCAATTTTGTGTAATCTAGAGAATTTTCTCTGAATTACACAAAACATGTAGTGTAGAGAATTTTCTCTAGACTACATGAGGCTTTTCCTACTCCCATACTATTTGGAGAATTTTATTCAAAATACATAAAATTTCTAATCAAATGCACAAGCATAAATTTTGTCCACATTTGGAAATTTCATATCAAATTAAAAATATGCTAAATCTAGATATTTTCAACATTCTCATGCAATTTATTAACCAATGATAGAGGTTTTTATTACAAAAAGAGTCATGAAGTACAAGTTCTAAGGAGTGGTTCCTTCATCCTTGGTTGATTCAAATGTTGAAAAAATCATAGATACTAAGGTTGGACACATGTACATGATAGAATGCTTATAAATATTAAATAAGGACCCAATTTTACCTCACATGCAAGCTATTCTAGATAGTAGGATTCACTTAGCAACCACATTCATAGTTTTAGCATAGGATTTAGAATTCATCCTAGTAGTAACCATTCTTTTTGATAAACAAAGTAGGTCAGTAAAAGATGTGGATGGTAAAGTTGTGATCCAAATTGATGAAGCATATTTTGACAAGATCTTTCATATTCTTGATATATAAGAATAATCAAATATAATCATGAGATTATCACAAGAGCATTATGATAAAGACCCTAACAAATACAAGAATAATATCAATACCCACTAGCTCAAGACTTCATGGCCTTCCATTGCTAGATGGCCAAAGAACATCTATGGCAACAAAATCTTTGAAGAATCATGAGATTTGATCACTCTTCTTAGTAGAGTCAAAGGACTTCCTAAAACCAACATGTTTCAAGAGTCGATGTACCAGTATATCTTAATCATCAAGATGAATAAGCAACATATCTTCTAAGGGAATAAAATTAGTGATGCCATTTATCACCAACTTTTTAAGGTGAATTATTCCTTTCAGTTATACATGAATTCTTATTTAGTGTATGATAAAACAAGCATGAAATCCTTTATAGGTATAACTTCCATTGGTGATAGAAGTCAAGTTACAGTCTATGAATATTATCCTCAATTGACCCTGAAGGAGAGATTAAATAATTATATAAGGTCCAATGATGCCTTCTTATATAAGTATATTTATATTTTTGACAAGGAACTTGAAAATAAAAAAGGTGTCAGATGCAACATGGGAACATGTAAATAAATTTGGTTGTGTATTCTTTCAATTCCCAACCTTCACCTACATCATAATAGGAGGGTTCAGTAACCAACCATATATGTTGCCAAGATATCTAGGTGATAAACTGATATTAATTTAAATATATCGACAAATGATCAGTGTTCATAAGAAACAATCAGAGGCTCACAAATCTAGTTTTAAGTTTCCAATAAATATTGGTTGATACATAATGTCTACCACTCCTAAGGCCAAGATGATGGAAAGTGAGTTATAATGGATTGCTCTCAAGAAATTTGAGATCCAAAATGATTTTGATTACATGAAAATAAAGGATAAGCTCAAAAAAAACTACACTCATGTGCCTAGAATAGAAAATATTTGAACTAAGTGTAGAATAGATGAAGTGAGGAAGCTTGATTATAGCCACCTTACTCTAGATCAAATCATAAATTTGAAGCTAGCTAATGTTCCTAAAGATATGGAAGATGATGAATATATATTGGATCATTTGTATAAGAATAGTCAAGTAGCTTCCACATGTCTTCCACCAATACAGTGGTCAATAAAGGAATCTACTTATATAAGGGATATATTATAACTCATTCTTGATAAGACCAAAACCTGGCTGGAAGGAAAGGGCATTAGGATAAAACCCTTCAAGATTGGATTTGAAGAGGAATATGATGAAGAAACTTCCAAGAAATGAGAGGATCTTAGAATAAAAAATAAGGAAGATACTTCTACCTCTGCACAAAAGGTGAAATTTATTTTCAAAAGTAAAGGCAAAGGTACAAAAATAGAAGGGAAATATATTTAGGATAATGTAGAAGAAAATTTAATTGTGGGCAAAGCATCATTACACCAGTAACTCCCCCACTAGAGGTTTCCTAGGTATTATCTTCTACTCTCCCCTTAGTCACTCCTTATATATATATGACCCCTATTGTACCCATACAAACTATTTATTCATATCCTTCTTCACCCACCATTGATTCATTCTTTCAAGTCCCTTCTCATGACACTTTAGATCAAGTATTTGGATCACTTTCTACCTTACCCATTCCCACAAGATTGTCAGGTTCACCTTATAATCCATAAATTACGTAGTTGGACAATGATAACTTCATGTTTGTTTCATCATCTAAATTGGAAATTGAATTCTTATCCACTCCTAAGCTTAATATGCTAGTGAAAATAAAAAAGACTACCATATTGACCCAAACATCACCTATCATTACTTCCACTCCATTGGTGTCTAATCCATTATTAGATACCTCCATTCCACGAACCTCAAAAACCATAAATCCTATCCCATCACCCCAATCCTTGACATCACTAATACAATAATATTCATCCACCCTTCCCCCTTAAGTAATTTCTCAAACTCTAAAGAGAAAAAATCAAGTAGTATCACTAGATGAGTTTGACTTTGGTCAACTAGTTCTATTAAATCCTAAATCAAAGAAGGCCAAAATAATATCAAGGGTGATTTTTGATTCATCTGGTAACAAGTATGCTAAGGTTGCAGTGCCTCTAAAGCAAAATATTAAATATATCCAAGTGTTTGACTATGTAATTGGATAAATAGAACTTGGGAAACAAAGGCATGAAAGTGATAAAAAAGACCTATAGGTGGTAATGAAATATTTTCTCAAAAGGTATGACAAAGATAAGTGAAATAAGGATTAGCTTAAAGTTTAGGTAGAATAGTTGACCTCAATTCTATTAAAAAATACTCAATCTTTTAAACCAATAGAGCTAGTTGGAAGTGATGTTACTAAAAAGGCTATTCAACAAGTAGAGAAGGTTGGATCACAAGGTCAAGCAGTTAGTGCCTAGATAGAAAGGTTGTTGACATAAGGTGCTCAATGGATATATTCTACCATTGAGCTAGTTAAAAACTTGAGTGAAGTGAACATAGAGATGAAATAGACACTTGATACACTTTCTCAAGTCTTAAAACTGATAGATAATGACATCCGTATATGAACCCAATTACATCAATTCAAGTTGGAACTTCTAGTTGAATAAAAGGTTATTCTAAATAGGAAGATGTTTGTGGAATATAGGGAGGAGATGAAGAATGAAAAAAAAGTCCTATAAAATCTGATCAAGGACATTGAAGAAGCCTAGACATGTGTATAGACAAGGAGCAGGACCTTGCAGACAAAATTGGGGACCTTCCTTGCCAAATGATGGATGACACTTAGAAAATCCTTCTTGTAGAAATAATTATCCAAAAATTCACTTCCTTGGTTCACACTAAATTTGAACAAGAGCATTCACATTGGAATCTATTGATAAGCTAGATAAGTTCCAAGTGATTACATATAAGTTATAGAGAATTTTGGATAAGCACAGAGGTGTACCTATCAACATAGAAAACTCCATCATAAGAGTCCTCACCATCTCCAAAAACACATAAGGGCTAGACAAAAATGAATTACAGGCAGCCCTAAAGAGATATAAAGCTTACATGGAGAAGAATAAGAAGGAAAAAAATCCTGTGTCTTTGGACACTTAGATTATTTTCAAATATTTTTGTATGTAGTTTTGTTATATGTAATTTGTAGGTAGGAAAAGTATAAAGTCCTAAGTAAAATCAAACTCTGTCTAGAATAAGTCAAGGTAGTTAGGATTTCCCTATTTTTGTTCATGGCTCCTCTCTATAAGTAAGAGGATTCTCTTTTGTAATGGGGATATTTTGAGTGAATGAAGTGAAACGATTCTACATTGAGAAGCAACTTTGAAACTTTGTGTTCAAATTGTAAATATTTATTCAATTAATATAAGAAAACAAACTGGCCATTCAATATTTGTGTTGGAGTAAACTTGTGCTATATTGGGAATGTTCTTACATCTTTTCCATTGCATTTTCTTGTGCATTTGATAAAATTGTGGTGTGAATATACATAAACTAGAAGGTGCCATAAATCTGATTTTGAATTCTTTAAACTCCAATATCATTTCTAAATTTTTGTCTTATGTTCATGATTGGAAGTGACTTTGGAGACTTTGGTCTATGATTTATTTTCCTTGATTATTTAATCTTCATTGGAAATAAGGTGGAGACTTTGGGCTCCACTTTGTTCCATCCATTTATGTTTTCCAATTAACGTAAGAAGTAACAAAGGTCTTTGAGCCTTTGTGGGTTTTTGTGATACACACTCACTAAAATTAATTTATTTATTCTTACATCTAGCTAATTTGGATATCAGTTATTATTGCTCCAATAAGTAGTTTTTCATTTTTATGATACATTATAATAATTAAAAGGGCTTCTAGTATAAGTTTTTAAGTGAAAATCAATTCTGGAAAAAGAGAATTAGATAATATGGAAACATCCACATGATAAAGTTAGTGTAAATAAGTGTAATTAATTGCTTATTGATTTTAGTTAGTAATAAAAAGGGCACCTCCCCTTTCCTCAAGGAGAGATTTAATCTCATCATATTGTGGTTGAAAGTACCATTCTATTTCTATTTTTTTGGGGAAAAAATATTCACCCAACAATACCAAGCATGGTGATGATTGTGTTTATGTATTAGTTGATATATTTTTAAAAATGATATCTCATACCTTGTAATAAATATATCTCAATTATGTAAACAACTTAGTTTTACTTTATGTATGTCTGGATCTACTTTGGAATTCTAGAAAACATTTTATTTGATAGAGACACTAGATTTTTGATCAATTTCTAGAAAGCACTTTTGTGTATGTTAGACACAAAGATAAACAATCCCACAAATTTACATCCTTAGACTGATAGACAAACATAAATGGTCAATAGGATGATAGTGCATCTTATAATATTTTACAATTCAAAGAAGCACACTTGGGATGAAATTATCTTTCATTCATTACAACTATAATAGAACTTTGTACATTTCTATTGCATACAACCCTTTTCATGTTTGCTTGGGTTTTAATTCTTTGGTACCCATTGATGTACCCTATCCTATTATATGAAAAATATTAGAAACTCCTTCAATTGAAAAGGATGTTGATTTTCTTTTTTAATTCATTGAGAACATTTAACATATTTAACAATAGGTAAAAACCAGTTTGCAATAAGAAATTGTAAAATATAAACATTTACATGACTAACATCAGAGACCACACCACTTTTAAGTTGGTGATTGATTTTGGGTACACCTATAAAAGAAAGACTAACCAGACCTTATCATAATATTCATCCACTTTGTTATGGGCCATACATTATCACCAAACAAGTAGGGAATAACACTTTTGAGCTCAACCTTATGAATTATATTTGGTTGCATCCAATCTTCAACATAGAACTCTTACAACATTACTTTACACCCTTTTTGGATACTTCAAATATTATGGAGACTCTCTAGTAGATAGAGATCAATCTATATTTTAGTGTTTCATAATAAATAGATCAAATTATTAATGCTTGGATCAAATGAACACATTGACAAGAGATCCCTCTCTTACAAATTATCAAATTAGGGCAAGTATCTTCTAAGGTAAAATGATTTATAAAAGTGCATAGTTCTCATTTTTTTTCACACCTTATTTAGAAAATACACATAATGGTGACCATTGTTATTCAAAGAGGGGTGACTAATATAGGAGGATCTGGATCACTCATTCATACTACATATTACCATAGTTGCATGCCTAGCCTTATGCTTACATCAACAACTATGTTAGTGGGATCCAAACCTATGTGTAAAATGATTCCTTAAAAATACATTTCTATGTTGTCACAAAACCATTACACTATCCACAGTTTATTTAATGGCCTACCAGTAATGGCACTAAGTGACATCCCCATACTTGGTGGTTATGAAATAGTTTTTACCAACTATTGTAACAGTTCAATCGATGTTTTATATTCTTGCATTGTATAATAATGTACACTTCCATTATTTTTAGGTTATAAATACATGGTGTCAAACCTTAGAGAATAATAGAGTTATGAAGTCTTATGTTAACAACATAAGATATCTCAAGTTGTACAAAACATAACATAATATAATTTTGTCACAGTTCTAAATCAATTTTCACTTTTTTATTTCTTTCCTATTTATTAACCAAATTACATTTCATACTCTCTATCATTCAATAAATTTCATCTACACATAACTTTTTTAATCCTCATTAAGTAGGTTGTCCATTAGGTTTATTCTTAGGCCTTGTATCAACTACCTGTATGTTGTTTTTGCAAAACCATTATACACCAAGTCCCATAATTCTTGATAACTAAAAAAATCAATTCATCTGGATGCTCTAATAATCATAATTATTTCCATAAAACTAAAAATTTTAATTATTAATAAACTATGTTTCTCACACCTATCATAATTCAACTAGTTTGATAGCTTGATTAATTGATCTAGCCTCGATAAAATCTAGCAAATATGCTTGACTAATATATTAGCTGATAATTGAGTTTTGATACCAATTTAAAGGAAATTATCACATGCATATTTTAAAGTAAATATTAAATGATGATTTATCACACACATACTTATAAAATGAACAATAAATAAAATTCTATTAAAATAGATGTCACTGCATACAAAGATTTCTTCTACTTTTGTATTCTCACCTTTATTATTATTTCTCTTGACATAATTTTTATAACTTTTCACTAGAAAAAAATTAACTAAATTAATATATTTATAAATTATATATAACTTCCTCTAGAAGGATCCTTTATACCCTAATACATCAGATATGGTCACATACTTATCTCATATCTCAAGAATCTTAATGCTTCACTTATAAGTTAACTCGTTTTATTAAAATAAAACATATTAAAGAGAAATTTAATGCATAAAAATAAAATAAAAATCTAACTAAAAATATTAAATACATATAAATAAAACTTATATATCCAAAAAACAACTGCTCTTAACACATTTAAAAAGAACAGAAAATAAAAAATTGACTTTCCAAAATAGCTTCTAATTTATTTGAAACTACTTATTAACAAATATAATGGCACAACACTAATAGTTTATTATTTATATCCATATTTCTTTTTTTTATTGAAGAGTAAATATTATCTCATAACCCTAGCTTTCCATCAAGTAATCAAACCCAATTTTTATTTTTAGGCTGATAGGTTGTTCTATTCTTCATATAGTGTATGCATTAATAAGAACTTTGTGACAAATGTGTTTACAATTTAGATTCATTGATTGCTACATTTATAATAAAAATGTTAAAAATTTAACAATTATTCTAGAGGCATTCTACTGAGGGTAACCCTCCTTAGATTCACCTATAGATCTGTGAGACATCGTTCACATCAAGTCAGCTAGCGATAGAGTATGCAGATCTTTACATTTCCATTAACATTAGGATAGTTGGTAGTTTTGCCTCTATGGTTCCTAATAAATGTAGTTAATTCACCATACCTCATTTTAATATTATCCCTATGACATGTCCTCTAAATATAAGTCCAAATTTATTAAATTTTGGTAGAAAAGTGGTACAAAATTTTATATGTAGAGAGGTTAAGGAAGAGTTAAAGTTCTAAAGATAAATTTTGATGGAACTATCACTACAAGCATTATATATGTCTACTTTATGATTGGGAAGACTAGAAACATATAGGATGGTGTACATAAGATTTTCATTCTAGACAGAAATAAGATCATTTTCTTTAGTAGTAGTGTGAAATGTCTGACTATTGTGCTAAAATTTACATAAAAATTTGTTGAGTCTTGCCCATCCTTTGGAATCAAATTTTAAGAACTATTGATTTTAAATCCACAAGTTTTATCTTGGCTCCTTCCTCTCTATAGGTACTATAAATTTACAATTTGTTAGTGTAGAATTTTTCCCACTATGTGGTTTTACTTACATGGTATAATTAGCTTGCTTAGGTTAATAATAGGTCTAAGGGAAACATACTTTAAGTCATTTTATAATTTTGAGTTGAGTTAATTACATTTTTAGGTGACCTAATTTATCACTACATAATGTGCATTCTTATGTAATTTTTGGTGAATGTTCATCAATGCAACTTTTGGTTATGAAGACAAAATTCTTCCATTTGAGTTGTTCTTCTAATTTCACTTCTCAATATAGTTTTAACATTATACATTAAATCTTATCCAAACTAATTCTTTATTGTGTCCCACTCCAACATGGTATCATAGCCTTTATAGTAGCTAAATGCCATAGCCTCTAATGTGAAATATAACATTCTAGCTCATTCAGTGTTTTTTTATTGGTTTTAGTTTTCTAGGGTTTAATAGAGTTTCTAGAAAATCCATGCAAATATGTATCTCTGGAGTCTCAAAATGAAAAATGGAAAGTGTCATTGAATTTAGAAGTGCCAAAACCCTATTTTTAGTTGCTCATATGACCCAGTTCTGTAACATGGGATTCCAATGATTTTTGGAGGGTTTAAAGACATTTTTTTGGGATTCACTCAAATCCGTACATCTAGTGACTTTGAGGAAAAACCATATTTGGGTTTTTATAGTTTTGTTAAAAAACTAGGTGCATCTTTAATATTTTTTTAGAAGTGGTGCCAAATCTATAGATATGTGGATTTTTTAAACTTCAATAGAGTTTCTACCCCTACAAGTAATTTTGGTGGTTTCTAGTAGTTAGAAAACTTTTATTGGTAGGAAAACAAGTCCAAATAGACATTTAGGTGTTTATAGGAAAACATGCCATAATTTAAACCCTCTACATTCAAATAAGTCAAAATTTGACCCCTTTATAAGAAATTTGGTCAAAACTTGACCCTCTTGTTAGCACCTATGATGGAATTTGAAGCATTTGTAAGTAAACCTAATAGACTCCTATGATCCTATGAGAAAACCCAATATACATTAATGAAATTATGATGAAACCTATTAGAATCTAATGCCATTACCTATATACCCCCAAAACTCTGATGAAATTGCATGTAATCTTGATGGAACCCAATGATCCTACTTACAAATCTATCAAAACCCAATGGTCTTGTATGTAACCCTAGTAGGATCTAACACCTTTATTTATAATGAAAATGGACTCCGATCCCCCTAAATATGTCATAGGTAGAATTTGACCCTTGTAGAATCATAATGTAGATTCTTGTAGCCTTTTTTTCACCTCAACAACATCTATAAAATTGTCAAATTTGAGATAGTGAAAAGTGCTACTATTCATTGGTAATTTTAAAGTCACATCGCTCCCCCAATCACATCATAAAATTAAGTAACATCATCAATGGAGGAGCACTTATCCTATCCCTTATCCCCTTGGTCACATGGGATTTTAAACCTTGGTCACAACCAACCCAAGGGGGCTTAAAATTTTCCTCACAAAAGTTGGCCAAACTTTTTTCATACCTAAATTTTTGCTAAGTGGAGAATTAATTTTTGTAAGAAATAAAAATTCAAACTCACATAACTTTTATCCCACATCTCCTTTTTAGGAATGATTTGTTTTTAAAGTACAATATTTTTCAATATCTACACATTAATAATAGTCTCATGCCTTGTAAAATTGAACCTCTATAGATTTAGGGGGTTTGCATATCTTATTCTTTCAAGCACATGCAGTTTAACACATACTTCATTTGTACCATGGACCAGTCTCGAGTTCCACTTCTTAATTACATTAAACTATCATGAGTGGAGAGTCAAAATAAAAATCTTCTTGAGGAATAAAGGCTTACACTAGATTAGTATAGGTAAAAAAATAACCAACACCAAATGAACAGAAGGTAAAGTGGTACAATAAAATTGATGAAGTCTATGGTTTATTATGCCTACCTATTCTACTGACTTAATCTTTAATATTGAATATATAACTACTCCTAATAAAAAGTGGACCACATTATAAAAAATCTTTGGGAAGTAGGACATAATGAGAGGTCATGAGTTGGAGAGTGAGCTAATTAACTTGAGCCTAGGTAATTTTGATATGACATAAGACGTCTTCACAAAGTTCAAATCATTTAGATTATAGTTGAAATTATGAAATATTGATAAAAATAATGATCAATTAATTTTTTTTATCCTTTCCAAATTGGGATTTGACTATTTTCTCTTTGTTTATACCTTGTACACCACCAAGCGTGCCTTTGAACCTATATGGACTATGCCATCCTTGGATGACTTTGTTGCTAATTTGACTCAGGATCAAGACAAGCTTATTCAAATGGGTACCTTGAAGTCCTCAAAATCACATGCTTTAATTATGAGTCATGAAAAATAGAAGGATTATAGTAGCAAGGATAAGAAACAAAAAAGGACCTAGAGCAAATTAAGGGTAAGAAATATAATGCTAAGTCCAAAGCATCAGAAGAGTCCTCCTCTTTAGATGAGAAACCAAAGAAATAACAACTCACATGTGCCTAATGTAATAAATTTGGACATGATGAAGCTGAGTTCATGAAAAATAATATTGACCAACTGATAAATATGCTTGAGAAGCACAATACCAGTGTCGTTGATTCAACCTATAAGATTTCATTAGCATAGAAGTCTTATAAGGTCAAATATAGTAGAAAGGGAAAATATGAGGGCAAATCACTTGTTATAGTTGCATCCCATATTTACACATGGGTAATTGATTCTAGTGCCTTTCACCACATGGATTCATCTTGAGACCTTTTTGCATTATTTGAGCCTTGTTATATGAATTCCATTTTTTTAGGTGATGATACATATGCATAAGTTAGTGGGAGATGATCTATTAAAGTGAATGATGGGAAATTTCATGATGTTCTATGTGCTCCCTTTTCATAAAATAATCTCTTATCTATTTATTTGATCACTCACATCATTTTGGGAAAGAGATTTGAGTTCACACCTAATTAAATGGTTATTAGGGAAGCAAATAGTGACTCCATTATTGCATTTGGGAAAGTGGATCACTATTCATGATTGTATACTTTATCATATTTGCTCATGATCAACCCTCTATTAATTTTCTCATTCATTCAGATGGGGAGAGTAAATTATGGCATGAGAAATTTGACCACTTCAACTATCACTACCCAGAGCAACTTAGTCATCAAGACATCCACATGTTCATTTTTTTGATGGAATTTTCCAAGGTTTCGTACTTGGTAAGAATCTTGAGGATAATTATGACAAAGGCAAATCATGGAGAGCTACATAGATATTGGAACTAGTTCATAATGACATTATTGGTCTATTTCTAGCTCATTCATTCATCATGAAAAAATACATGCTTATGTTCATCAATGAATTTTTGAGGTAAACTTGGGTGTATTTTATTAATTAGAAATTAGAGGTCTTTGATCATTTTTAGGACTTCAAAGTGCTTGTATAAAAATAGTTAGGTAATGCAATTAATATTTTGCATATCAACAATGGTGGTGAGTATGTCAGTAACCATTTTTAATAATTCTTCACTTTAGAGGGGATTAAAATACAATGTATAGTTCCATATAATCCTTAGAATAATGGTGTTATAAAGCACAACAATAGGTCCGTAAAGGAAATGACCAAATATATTCTACACTCCAAGTCTCTTACACCTCAGTTTTGGGTTGAGGCCATCAAATGTGCTTGTTATATATAGAATCAAGTTACTCATAAATCATTTAAGGGAGTCACTCATTTTGAAGCTTAGGGTGGTCATAAACCCACAATGAACCAATTTCAAGTGTTTATATATCTTATTATGACTTTCATTCTAAAGAATAAATGTAAGATAATGCAACCTCAGAGTCAGCCTTGTATCTTCATTGGATATATTGAGGGTGTTAAGGGATACAAACTTCTCTATACCACCATTAATGATTTTTTCATTAAGAGACATGTTCACTTTCAAGATGATATTATAGACTCCACACTTGACACCTCACCCTCTTCCTTATATGCATTGGGATTTGATGACATTTATGAAGATTTATATCACTTGAGCAACTTCTTGATGATCCATAGTCTCCTAATTATGATGATGAGAGTAGTGATGGGAACTCATCTCCTACTTATCCTAGAATATCTTAAAAAGAGGAGGAATATCCTCCTAATTATCATATACATGGTCCTCTTTGGGCTATACAAACACTACAAAATGTTAGCCATTGGGTTGGAGATCCATTAGATACCAAGTGAACCCATTCATAATTCATGAATGCCCCACACATTTTAATTGCATCTAATTATAATCCATGGTCATTTTATGAGGCATCAGGAACTCTTGAGTGGGATACTTATATGGAAGATGAGTATGGTTCCTTGATGAGAAAAACACTTGGGATTTAATCCCTAATCCTAAGGGAAGAAAACTTATTCGATGTAGGTGGATCTATAGAAAACACATTTTAGAAAAAGGTCCCATAGACAATTTCAAAGCATGTTTGGTATCAAAGGGTTTTTTTTCAAGTACTTGACATTGAATATATTGAGACATTCATCCTAGTTTCCACAATGAACCCAAGCGGAGTCACTCTCTCCCTTTCCATAACACATCAATGGGATGTTCATCCAATGGATGTGAAGAGTCAATTTCTTCATGGTGACATCAAAGAGAAAATATACATGGAGTAACCACAAGGATTTGTGGAATATTCCTCATTAGTTTGCAAAATTTAGAAATTTATCTATGGCCTCAAACAAGCTCTTCAAGATTGGTATGCCAAGATGGACTCCTTTATTTTTTTAATTTTATTCAACAAATGCCATTTTGATCTAAATGTCTACATTTTATGGAAGGATGATTCATTGTTGATTCTATTTATCTATGTGGATGACTTATAGATCATAGGGAGTTATTATTCCATAATTGTAATAGTGAAAACTAATTTCTTTGATAGGTTCTTAATGATCGACTTTGGATTGTTGAATTACTTTCTCAAGATTCAAATTTATCAATTTGACTCCAGGATAACTATTAGATAATCCAAGTATGATCTTGATTTGCTATCATGATTTAATATAGATAATCATAATCTAGCTCTGAATCCATTTCTATCTAGTGTGAATCTTGAGGCTGATTGTCCATATAATTTGGTTTATATTACCTCATATTGATACCTTTTTGGCAGTCTCATCTACCTTACACACACTAGAATTGACATTTCATATGTAGTGGGCATGGTATCTAAATTTATGTAGGAACCACATGAGCTACACTAGAAATTATATAAGGGGATTATACACTACATTTAGGGTACTCATACATTCATGATTCACTATGGAGCATACATTGATGTTGACTTGATTGGGTATATAGATTCATATTGGGATGGTAATATTCATAATCATAAGTATACTTTAGGTTAAAGTTTCTCCATTGGTTCAAGATAAATTAGTTGTTAAAGTAAGAAACATAATGTTA
Organism: Torreya grandis; assembly: GCA_037957365.1. Classification (NCBI taxonomy): domain Eukaryota; kingdom Viridiplantae; phylum Streptophyta; class Pinopsida; order Cupressales; family Taxaceae; genus Torreya; species Torreya grandis. The sequence continues at coordinate 518,035 of JARHVA010007007.1, forward strand.
TTGATTTATCTTATATAGAATAATATTATATAGGAAATTTTGATGCCACCACTAAGGATACTTGGATTTAGGGGATTCTCACTGAGTTTGGTATCTAGTTTTGGCAACCAATGATCATAGTCTGTGACAACAAAACATAATCTAGATCTACAAGCATCCAATCTTCCATTAGTAAACCTATAATATCAAGATTCTCATGCATTTAATTTGGGATCTCATTCATGAGAATTTCATTGATATCATCTACATCTAGATAATGGATTAAACTATTGATATATTCACCAAACCCTTCACTGAGAGAAAGTATCTTCATTTACAAGTTCTTCTTAGGTTCAGACAACTCCAATATCCTCTTCTAGGGTAGAATTTTATTTTACTTGGGCACCTCATTAGGAATTTTTACCAAGACCTAATTATTATACCTATTTTATATATACTTAAGGGGGGGATGGGGTGTTAGTGTAGACTTTTTCTGATGTGGAGGAAAAAAGACACTATTCATGCTAACACTATTCACTATTGAGGTGTCAACAACACTATTATTGTATCTTAGGTGGCATGGGGTGTCATAATATTCCAAGGCACATGTGAAGACTTGATTTTGATTTACATTATGAGAGTGGGTCGAAATTCCATGTGGGGACATTAATAATGAATTTGATCCTAGTAAAAAAGAAGATCCACTAGCTTTTTGGAAGTATATGCAAATGTGGAATAAATTTTACTATGTAGATTACACACCCATGAGAAGTGGATGATAAATGGGTCATACCTAAAGATAATCAAGTGGATAGAGTATACACATGATATAATATTCCTTCACATGACAAGGGTGCCAAATTTATCCTTGAAGGTTACCTATTGACCTTGTATTTTGTCTTTGCTTAGTAGTGAATGCTTTTGGATTTTGTATTTACTTCCACCAAGTAGATAATGCTTTATTATATTGTATTTTATACCTCCAAGTGGAGTGGGACGAATTTTTGGGCTTCCTTGGTGTTTTTATCTCTCATTCCTTCATCATTGTAATTATATAAATGGATTAAACTCTTTTGCATTTGTAGGCTAGTTTGGTAGAAGTGATGATAGGCTCCTCGGTGAGATGTTTCTAAGTATGTTGAGTTATAGAAGAAATATTTGATGAATATTTATGTATGATTTTTGTGAGGCTAGGCTAGTGGCATAGAAAAAATCTTTAAAAGCCTCCCTGTAATGAGATTATCGAGTGCTTGTAATGTTATTGAAATTAATGAGAAGTGTAAGGATTTAATGAGATGAGTTTATGAGTTGATTATGTATTTGAGAGTTATATGGATTTATGAACCCATCAAGTGGTATCAGAGATGAATTGTGATGAGGAGTTGATTTTTATTTCCATCAAGTGGTATTAGAGCAAGTTTGAATCATGTTGAGAAGATATTGTTGAAGATGTGTATGTGTATTTTTTTTGCTCATGTGAAGATATGTAAAATAAGAGTTGAAAAATACCAAAAAATAAATAACAAGAGAATAATTTGAAGAATTTGGATAGATTATTGAAGTTGATGGAGGATGTAGATGAAGCGTGTGAAAGTGAAGAAGAAGTGACGTGGAAGATATTAGACTCCCTAAAATCAAAGGTGGTTGTATTGAAAATAAAAATAGTCACATGGGAGGAGGAATAATTTAACCATGGAGATTTTTAGAAGGAAGAGGAAATGGATGATAGAATAAGGTTGTCTTTGAAGAAAAAAAGGAAGAGAGGCTTTTATATGTAGAGCTTAATGCTGATTTTTAGAATAATTATGTGTTTGTGAGGTATGAACAACCCATAGATGAAAACATACTCATGAAAGATGATATGGAGGTGGCATATTTTCCAACATATGAAGAATACCCATTATATAATGATGGGAAAGAGTTTATGTATTCCTATGAGTGAGAAAATTTAGATTTTTCCTTGGTTTGTGATGGTAATGAGATTGCCAATTTTTAGTTGGATGTGATGGAGTTTAGGGTGGATGAAGAGTTAGTTGGTGTTGATGTTACATCCATAGAGGAGCTTTTGAAAGTTATTATGGAGATAAGAGAGTGTGTGGAGATAGAAGGAGATTACATCCATTTAGTATTTTAGGTGAGTGAAGAAGGTTGTAGCCATGAAGAGTTCCAAGTAGATGAAAGTTGTAGCCATATAGAGTTACAAGGAGAGGAAAATTATAACCATGAAGAGTTTTAAATGGTGTAAGGAATCTGATGAGATGTGCATGTTAAATAAGAGAAAATTTAATAGGAGTTTAATGTTTCTTTGGGATAAAATTTAGATGCAAATGTTGTGCAAGTTAGTTCACACAAAGAGAGTTTGGTGGAGGATGATGTTGCAAACACAAGAGAGTAACTGCAAGTGATGGTGGTTTGTGATGGTGTACACCATAAACAATATGGTTGGATAATGAATGAACAAATCCAAGTGGGATTTAGGTGGAGGTGGACATATTGTGGTGGGTTTTATCCCACATGGGTAAGTGAGATGCATGTTAGATCATCTTGGTGGAGGAGGATAGACTATAGGGAGTGTAATCCCATGAGGATGATAAAAGGAAAACCAAAAATTAGAAGTTGAAAGTGGAGGAGGAAGAAAGATAACCTCCTAGAGTACTTGTTATATTGGAAGGGGATGTCATGGTCATCAAAATCCATGAGAAAAAGAGTGGTTCTACCACTTACCCCATCCATGTGATCAGGAGATCACATTAAAAAACCTCAAGTGTTTTATGTAGGAGCATCTAAGGGTTTTGCAATCTTGCATCACCCAAAAAATAGAGTCATGTGTTCTTGTGTCCATGTGATCATGCATGTGAGCCTAAAATGTTGGGAGAGTAAATATGGTAACTTTTAGGAGATGATTTGTTTTCAATCAGATTAGAATGATGTGGAAAAAAATACACTATTCATGATAACACTATTCATTGCTAACACTATTCATTGCTAATGATAACATGAAGAAGAGGATGCTGAAGAACCAGAAGAACAGGCATCGGCAGCATGACCGATGTCGGTCAGATGCAGTGTAGAAGGCAATCAGCGACGGTAGCTAGTCGGCCGACGTCGGCAGCACTAGGCAAGTAGGGACCGGCGTCGGTCGCCTGTGTGTTCCAGAACTGCTGTTGATGAATAGTCAGTTAAGTGAAGTGAGTGTTTGCATGTCAAATGACTAATTATAGTCATGAGCTGCGTGTCTAATTATTGTAGTTAGATTTCTATTTTTGTAACCATGGGATTCTATTTAAAGACCCATGAGGCATGTATTGTAATTATCAAGAAGGCAAGTAAAAGCATTGAAGCAAGCAAGGTCAAGGAGATCTACAGGTGTAAGGTCAAGGAGATCAACTGAAGCATTCAAGGAGGGATAATAACTCAGGCTATAGAGTTGTTGTGTTGAGCAAGAGAGAGAGGGAAGAAGGTCTTGAGGTGTGGCAAGCCTTTGAGGTGGAGGAAGAAGTGGCATCTTCCTTATTGTATTTTCTTCTAGTAATATCTAATACAAGAGTGTGTATTGTCTCTCAAATTCTTTGCTGTCTCAAGTTTCTAGTTACTTTATCATTTTGGTATAATTTCGTGTTTAATTACTTATAAGAAAGTAATCAATTGTGCTTCTGTTGGATAAGGGGTCACCTAACAGTTGGTATCAGAGCAACGGTTTGCAGGGAGCAGGTTATTATTTTTTATTATAGGTCATTCACAGGGTTTTTTGATTGAGTGGGAGTTCAGCAATGGCAGATGAAAGTAAGCTATGAATGGATAAGTTTAATGGCAAGAATTATCAACACTGGAGGATGCAGATTGAGGATTATCTGTATCAGAAGGATTTGTACTTACCATTGGGTGGGGTTGCATGCAAGCCCACAGATATGAAGGATGAAGAATGGAGTGTTCTTGATTAGAAGGCTCTCAGTTCCATAAGGTTGAGCCTTGCATCATCTATGATTTCCAACTTATCACAGTGTAAGACAATGAAAGAGTTGATAAAGTCCTTGGCGAATTTATACGAAAAGCCCTCGGCTTCTAATAAGGTATATCTTATGAAGCAACTATTTACTTTGCAAATGCAGGAAGGTGGATCAGTACATACTCATCTCAGTGATTTCCATGGTTTGGTAAACCAATTAGCTTTAGTCAATATTGTTTTTGATGATGAGGTAAAGGCTCTCTTGATTTTATGTTCTTTGCCTGAAAGTTGGGACAGTTTGGTTATGGTAGTAAGTAATTCTACATCTGCCTCTAAAATCTTAAAAGTTGATGATGTTGTGAGTGTGATCTTGAATGAGGAAATACGTAGGAGAAGCACAGGTGAATCATCAGGTAATTCTCTAAGTGCAAAAAGTAGGGGAAGGCAAAGGGAGAAGATTAAGCAAGGGAAATCAAGGTTGGGAAGGAGATCCGAGTCCAAAGGTGTTACCTGCTAGTTTTGTGGAAAGAAAGGACATACAAAGGAGTGTTGGTTGAGAGATAAAGAGAATCAACATGCAGGTATTGAAGAAGCAAAGGATGCAAATATTGTGGTATAGGATGCTCTCATACTTTCTTTGGATAGTCAGGTAGGATCATGGATTTTAGATTCTGGTTCATCTTTTCATGCATCCCCAAACAGAGATTTGTTCCATGAGTATGAATAGGGAGACTTTGGAGTGCTTTATTTAGGGGATGGTACGCCTTGTCAGATAGTTGGCAAAGGGAAAGTGCAGCTGAGATTGCAGATTGACAACACATGGGTGTTGAAGGAGGTCATGCATGTTCCAATTCTGAAGCAGAGTTTGATTTTTGTAGGAAGGTTGGGTGATGAGGGATGCACAATAACCCTCACAACAAATTCTTGGAAGGTTACCAAGGGCGCACTTATTCTAGCAAGAGGTAAGAAAGTAGATACTCTTTTTCTGTCTACTTGTATTGCTGATTCTACTTCTGGTTTATCTACTTCAGCTGTAGATTCGAAGATGTGGCTTAATAGGCTTGGTCACATGAATAAGAAGGGAATGGACATTCTTGATTCAAAAGGTATGTGTTCAGATTTAGAAAGCATAGATAGAGTTCATTGTAGAAGAAGGAAATTTGATGCTTTTGATAGGAACAAAGAAGCCTTGGTGTTTATGAAGGAGATGAAGGACATAGATCAATCATAGGGGTTAAATAAATCTGAGCAGGGCAGCATGGATAGAGGTTTGATCCAAGATGAGCTTGTAGATGAAAAATTTATCACTTGCAAAAAAACACAGGTACCGATGCCGGTGCTCCCATGGCACCGACGTCAGCCAGACAGAAACTGACATCGGTCATGTGCAGACTAGTAGGGTCGGTAGGTCGGGTAGGAAAAGTCTGACGTTGGTCATCAGGACCGACGTCAGTAGGTGGGACACCGGCGTTGGCTAGGGAAACAATGTCAGCAGTTAGGGTCAGTGCAGGGAACCGACATCGGTTGGGAGCAGACTGGGAGATGGCCGAGATCGGTTACTAGAACGGATGATGGGTGGATAGTTAGTTGTCAAGGAGTCTCAAACACCCATATGGAGATCAAAAATGGTAAGTGAACCTCATATTCGTTGTTCACCTTCTTTATATTGCTTACTGATAGTCAAAAACTAGGAAGATGGAAGAAGCAATGCAGGTAGAATCCAAAAATAGTGGGAGCTTGGCATGGATGAGGAGTGTGAGTCCTTAGAGAAGAACCAAATAGGTGTTTGTTGGTAGAGTTGTCAGCTGGAAGAAAGCATTGGATAGAGGGATGGATTCCCATATTAGAGAAGAGAGTGGATGGACACGTGAGATAGAAGGCTATGGTATATGGTCTTGATTAGGCTGCAGATAATGAAGGTTTGACCATTGTATTTTATCTTTACCAGGTTGAATAATATTAGCTACATTATCTTGTTACTGTATTGTGTTGTTGTAAGGTTTCATATACAGGGAGTTTTCTAAGTTAAGGGTAGAGTTGGTTCAGAAGTATGTCATGAAGAATTTGGGAGCAGCAAAATTCTTTTGGCATAAGTGACATGTATAGCATCACAGGTTTGAATGGTGGTTGGTCTTCAAGAGTGACTTTGAAGAGGGATACAGAGCCAAGAGAACAAAATAGATGGTGTATAGGTACAGGGACAGTAGCAGCTGTTTATCTCCAAGTGGGAGATTGTTAGGGTGTGGAGCTAAAAGCTTCAACTATTTAAAGACACGAAGAAGAGGATGCTGAAGAACCAGAAGAACCGGCATCGACAACATGACCGATGTTGGTCAGATGCAGTGTAGAAGGCAACTGGTGATGACAGCTAGTCGGTTGACGTCGGTAGCACCAGGCAAGCAGGGACCAACGTCGGTCACCTGTGTGTTCTAGAACTGCTGTTGATGAATAGTCAGTTAAGTGAAGCGAGTGTTTGCATGTCAAAAGACTAATTACAGTCATGAGCTGCGTGTCTAATTATTGTAGTTAGATTTCTATTTTTGTAACCATGGGATTCTATTTAAATACCCATGAGGCATGTATTGTAATTATCAAGAAGGCAAGTAAAAGCATTGAAGCAAGCAAGGTCAAGGAGATCTACAGGTGTAAGGTCAAGGAGATCAGCTGAAGCATTTAAGGAGGGATAATAACTCAGGCTATAGAGTTGTTGTGTTGAGCAAGAGAGAGAGGGAAGAAGGTCTTGAGGTGTGGCAAGCCTTTGAGGTGGAGGAAGAAGTGGCATCTTCCTTATTGTATTTTCTTCTAGTAATATCTAATACAAGAGTGTGTATTGTCTCTCAAATTCTTTGCTGTCTCAAGTTTCTAGTTACTTTATCATTCTGGTATAATTCTGTGTTTAATTGCTTATAAGAAAGTAATCAATTGTGCTTTCATTGGATAAGGGGTCGCCTAACACTATTCATGTATCCTATATGGTATGAGGTGTCATAGTATTATAAGGCACATGTGAGGACTTGATTTTTATTAAAATTATGAGAATATGTCTAATTTCTATGTGGGGATATTAATAATGGATTTAAACCTAGTAAAAAAGAAGATCCACTAGCTTTTTGGAAGCATATGAAAATGGGGGATAAATTTTACTATTTATATTTCACACCCACATGAAGTAGATGATAAATGGGTCATATATAAAGGGGATAAAGTGGATATATTATTCACATGATCTACTATTCCCTCAAATGACAAGGGTGGAAAATTTATCCTTGAAGATTACCTTTTGACTGTCTTTCGTCTTTACTGAGTATTGGATGCTTTTGGCTTTTATATTTACTTAAAATAAGTGGAGAATGCCTCCAAGTGGATTGGGTTGAATTTTTGGGCTTATTTTGTGTTTTTCTCTCTCATTCCTTGGTCATTGTAATTCTATAAATGGATTAATCTCCTTTACATTTGTAGGCTAGTTTGGTAGAAGTGAGGATAGCCTCCTTGGTGAGATGTTGCCAAGTATGTTAAGTTGTAGAAGAAATCTTTGATGAATATTTATGTATGAGTTTTATGAGGCTAGGATAGTGGTAGAGAAGAAATATTTGGGAATAAGATTTGAAAGCCTCCTTGGTATGAGATTGTCAAGTGTTTGTAATGTAATTTAAATTAATGAGAAATGTGAGGGTTTAATGAGATGATTTTATGAGTTGATTTTTTTTTGGAGAGTTCTATGGATTTGTGAATCCATCAAGTGATATCAGAGCTCCATTGTGATGAGAAGCTGATTTTTATTTCTATCATTTTCCCACTATGTGGTTTTACCTACATGGTCTAAGTAGCTTACTTAGGTTACTAATAGGTCATTAAGGGAAATTTACTTTAAGTCATCTTATAATTGTGAATTGAGTTAATTAAATTTTTAGGTGACCTAATTTCTCACTATATAATGTACCTTCCTATGTACTTTTTGGTGAATGTTCATGAATGCACTTTTGGATTTGAAGATAAGTTTCTTCCATTTGAGTTGTTCTTCTGATTTTACTAATCCATATATTTTCAACTTCATGCATTTGATCTTATCAAAACCAATCCTTGATTGTGGCCCACTCCAACATAATTCTCACTCAAGGCCTCCTTGGTTGACTTGTGATAACATATTCATAAGTCTAATTTAGTGAACTGAAATACTAAATCTAGTGTCATGTTCAAAGAGATACAAACATAAAACTCTTTTGTCTATACCCTAAATGCTATATCTACCTTGAAATTATAAGATACCATATAATTTAAAGCCTCCTTATACCTAAATGAAGTAAAATGGTTCTACTTACTAGACTTAGAGCCTGATTTATCCTCTGAAATCTAAGCACTTCAAATTAGATACAAAATTGGGGATTTAACAAGTAGATAAAGTGATGTAATTAGGGGATTTTTCAAGTAGATAAAAATATTTATGTAATAGATTCATTTCATTATCTACCTATGATGATAACTTTTATATCTCCCAACAAGAGTAGGAATCAATATTTTTTGGATATCTCAAATAATTTTCAAATTTCATTTTTTTAGAAAAATAAGCATATATATATATATATATATATATATATATATATATATATATATATATATATATAAATATATATATATAATTGGAGAATGCAAAATAATTTATTAACTAGCACATACCTATTTATGGACAAAGCATGTATTACACAACCTTAAATATTTATTGATCATGTCAACTCCAAAATCCTATAAATTAGAAGTAATAGTCAAGATTTAGAAAGGAAAACATGTATTTATTGATCACATTCCTTCATTCTAACCAAAAAATAATGTATAGATCACTTAAAAAATCATGATACAAAATTCCAATCATTTATGGTTATAACCATGTGGTTAAGTTGGGCTTCACCACAATATTCATAATAGGACATGTGGCCTCTTAAGATACGTATTAGTTTTCATGATTATTAGATAGTATTATAGAAATTAGGAGAAAACACTTCAAAAGATGCATGGGGGCACGAAACTCACATGATTTAAGAATAAAGGATATGTATGATCATTGATCAATGAAAATAGATAGGTGTGCATGCTACATTAAATAGATTTTTGAGACTAAAGATCATGAAAAAATTGTAGATCTAAATATGGAAAATTGATATCAATAAATAGACTAAGACTCAAGCATAGATCATCAATCAGTTAAGCAATGAAAATATAATAAAATGATAGATATAATAATAAATTATATACACATATATACAATATTAAAATATATTAGCTATTATATTAAATTATTTATATATAATATATAAATTTATAAAAATTAATCATATATACATATACCACTATTATATTTTATTGATTTATTTATATATTATGATAATATTTATAATATATTATATATAATTTTATTTTATGTTTATAACTATAATTAATATATATTATATAGACTCTGAAACTTTAATGTATTGTTCGCACATTATGGACATTGTAGTGTTGATACAAGTCTCATATCATATGGGGATCTATACTACAATAAAATTATCTATCATGATATGTGCATCCACCCATGATAATATAAAAGTCCAGTCAAAGATGTTTCCACCTTACAACCTACAAGACCCTTTACAATGGATGCAAGTCATGTCAATCCATTTGCTACCTTAAATTTAGGTCTGATGTATAATATCAACCCTTTGGGGTACAATATCACTTGAAATACCCTATCATTACCCTTCTCCATCATTTTTAGACTCACCTATAAATATTTCACCACTTTCATAACAACATCATATTAACCCATTTATAGAAATTATAGATCCTTTAAGGGTACTTGACACCCAATTCATATAGTCAAAGGGAGATGCTCCTACAACTTGAAAACAAATGAATAAGTTATTCAATGTTAATGATATTTTATTAGGCCTACCACTAATCCACACTACAAAAAACTATAGACCACAAACATACAAATAAATATAGATAATAAAAATAATAAATATACCTTCCACATTGCATAGATCTTTGTACCCATTTTAAAAAACTTTCATAACCTACAAATAAAATATCAGAGAAATTAAAAACCAAATTATAGATTCCAATCGATAAACTCTTCGAAAAACCATATAAACTAAATATTCTTCATTTCACAAACTATACTCATTCATTTTTTTTATAAAATTAGAGATTTTAAAACAAGGGTTAAAAACCCACCTAAAATTGGAAAAAAAAAAATCGACCCATAAATACTAGAATTCTAGACACAATCCATCCTCAGAGGCTTAGTTGACACCACATAAAACATGAAAAAACATTATATTTTAATGGAACATGTTGGCAAGTGAATCCATTAGGTTTATAACACTTGTTGGTTGTAGTTTAGAATGTCAACATCATATTTCCATGATTCTACCAAAAAGTTAGGTGGATTTTAAAATACATTAAATTTTAGTTTTCATATTGATATTCAATATAGAGAACCACTTATGTAATGTTATGTCTAAGGTAAAAGGTATTTAAATTTGGCTCAATAAATTATCACCAATCCCTGTCTTAGAACATGACAAGATCAACATAGTCTCACTCTTTTTTCTAGGTATTATTTTGTGTTATATGCTGATAATGCCATTTTTTAGTTGGGTTGAGAATGCTATATTTTAATTATATATTTTATTAAATATATTATTAATAATATATACTATTATAAATAAAATTAATACACACACACACACACAAACACATACATACAGAGAGACATATATATCTATATATCTATACATATATATCTACACACACACACATATAGTAATAATATGTAAATCCACTTGTTGCCTTGAATTTGGGTTTGGTGTAATATATGGGCCCTTTTGTGGATGGCACTAACTGAAAAACCTATCATTGTCCATCACCATCACTACTTATCTCACCTTAAAATCTTTCACCACTTACATGTTACATATGTCTTTGCCCTTCCCCATTATTTCATCATTACTTAAACTCATCCTAAAACAAAATGTCTCCTTCCTACATAACTTATCACCATGTTGTATGAAAAAACATGCAAATTCATTTTATACCATTACCTCCACCAAAACTATAAATTTTTTATTGCTTAACCCTTTGCATAATTTTTTTAAGATAAAATCAATAGTCATACCAATTTACACTCCCTCACTTTACAAAAATCTGATTTACAAAAAGAAAATATTACAACCCTTTTAATGGAACTACCAATTTATAATATTTAAGAGTGGAGGACATATGTAATTTTCATACTCACATATCACAAATTTATTAGAGGATTATTCCCTAAAACAACTTCCATCCACCTTTCCCATGACAACCCACCTGCCACTTTCTTAAGAAATCTGCATGAAACATTTGAAATAAAAATCATTTGTTTTAGAAACCATACCAAACTAATAAACATATTTGATAATAAGGTTCTTACATCAAGAAGTGAGTAATTTCATTTTTTTTCTTTACATTTATTATGTATTGAACACTATAATCTTCCTCCTTATGAAATGGTCATAACATTATAATTACACATGTTTGTAGCATGTATCATACTATTGTCTTCTTAAAAAAAAGAAACTATCAAATCTTATTTTAAAAATTATTAAAAGTATTTGAATTATGTGCAAAAATAACCAACTTACAATGACATGTGACATCTATCAATATAATTTATAGCATGGATAAATCAAAACTATAAGATAGGCTCTAATGCCTCAGTGTATTGTCCCCACATTGAAACAACATTGCATCATTTATTCAACTTGCACATCAGACATGTAGCACTATCATAATAAAATAAATTCTCATGTCATATTCATACACCCTTAAAATTAAAAAAATTGACATTTAAAGATGCCTCCACCTTACAAACTATATACCCCTTTGTAATGGGTGATGGCCATATAAATCCAAAATTTTCCTTGAATCTAGGTCTGATATTTGGTATAGGCCCCTTGGTATATGATATAATCATAAATACATTGTCATTTCACCTCACCATCATTAATCATCTCACCTTGAAATATTTCATCACTTCACCATCACTCAAGCTCACTCTAAAACAAAATATCCCCTCATCACACAAATCATTTCCACATCATATGAAGAAAGACACATAGTAGAAAACTTGAGATTTTATTTCAATATTGTATTTACTTCATGCATATGACTATAATGAATTATATGTTTAATACAACACCACCATATCCAATATCTTCATCTTCAGTGAAAAATTATTTTATGCATTGGGAATTAATTGTGATTAATAGTCAATTAAAAAGTTTAAAAATGTAGTACATTTACAACTTGCATACATAGCACAAGAAAGTGGTGAAAATATAGTTGGTTTGTCTATGCATCATAATATTCCTTTCACATAACTAATTAACACCCTAGATATTCTTGAGATATTTGGATGATAAGTGAAAATAATGGGTGTCAAGTTTTAAATAATAGGTGAAAACAATATGTTGTATGCATGATATAAATTGAAGTAATGTTCTTTCCTTAGTTTATCCCACTCCCTAGTCTATTTTATTCCTACCAAATGTGAGAAAATAAATTCATTTAATCCACTATAGTGAGGAAGATATGTCTATGCAGTGAGGAAATTATGAGAAAGGTAGGGGTGATTGGTGATGGGTGGAGGATGTGATTATAGGCAAAGGGAGGACTACGTGGAGTGGGGTAAATATGGTGGGGAGACAACATATGATATTTATATTTCATTAAGGTATTTGAATGCTTAGGGTTTCCATTTATTTTTTTCCTTGTATTACTTGTGAAAACTCATGGTTTTGATAATTTTCCATTATATGGTTTTGATCGTGTTGATACCTTGTATGTAATCATGTTCATTTACCTCTAGATGTCCATGACAAGGTGAGAATTAGATGTTCAAGTATTCATAACGTGAGAGAAAAGTGCAAATATTAGAGTATTATTATTTAACCCTTCATGCTCAAAAAATGAGATGGAGTCAATAGTCATGGGTTTTGTGTGAAATAAAACTCCTATTTAGAACCCCTCAATTTACCAAAACAAAAAATTACATCTACATATCACTACTAACCTCTTCATTTTTTAAATATAATTTGAGATATACATATGTACATATTCAACAATAAAAACATTAATGATATATATATATATATATATATATATATATATATATATATATATATATATATATATATATATATATATATATATATATATAATACTAAGGATGACCCTCACTGAGATGTCATCCATATAGTTGATTATTTATTGACACATACTTCACATGTAAAAAAAAACCCACAACCCTTATAATGTTTGATTATTAAATTTTTCTACTTCCATTGGATATTGCAAACTTATACTCTTCATATTTATACCTTTTATTGTTAATAAATATTATTCAATGTTAATGTGTCTCAAAGGCTACATTGCATGAGAGTTTAAATTATAGATGAGGAAGATTACTATAATTATAGGTGTAATCTTGAGTCCTCTATTGTAATAACAATCAAGAAAATCTTGATCAATTACCATTCCCTTATTTGTGAATAATCTGAGTGTGGTTACTTAACCATTATGGGATTTTTTTATTCATTAAAATTCTCCAAGCTAATATATTCATTCATGAATAATAAAATTCTTCCCTTACAACCTAAAATTTTAGAAGTGCCATATACAATTTGCTTATATGCCTCCACACTACTTTTTTGTGCATAACATGCACATATGGAAATCTATAAAGATGACATATGGGTAAGGAATTTATTTAAAAAATAATTAAAGCCTTGTCTAAACAACATTTATTTTGTAATCATGCCATTCCATGACAACACATTTATGTGAAGAATTTTGTCAACAAATACACATGCCTTATTCATACTATTACTTTCAGATTGGCTTCAAGTATGTTGTCAAATACTAACTCAGAGTCTTCACTCAAAATTTGATGTTTGACCCTATTGTATATCATCTAAAATTTTGATTATAGTTACCAATTCAACATTTCCCTTCATATATTAGAAACTGTAATTTCTCTAGTCATCAAATAATAGGCTTTAAATCTTAAGATTGGCTATGAATTTTGACCTTGTAATTTTATCTATAATTTATTAATGATGAGACTTCATAATGAGTTAGAATATTATATTTTTACTTTGTATAATTTAATTTTTTAGTAATTATTAGTAATCATTATTTAAATTTTATAACAATAACTACATACCGCCATATGAAAATGCATGCAATAACCACAAATTTACTTGACAGGATGAGGAATCCCATATTAATAATAAAAATGGAGATGATTATTATTGCATCATATCATTCCAATTTCTTTGTTAAAATTCATTACATATTCATTTGACTCTAAAACAAACAAAACACTTGCTTTATATATTTTTATAGCTCCTGACATGGCTGACATTTAGATCTTAAGAGGCTTGATATGTTCACTATCAATTCACTAACATTTTCATGAAAATCAAAGGGATTTTTTAATTTATATTTGAAGAACATAAGAATAAAAACAAATTGACAAAATTTACCCAATCATTTTAGTGTTTTTCACAAAGAATGACATTATGAATCAACATTAGCAGGACCATATCTATTAGCATCAACTTCACTAGGATAATTTGGTAGATTATTATTACCATTATGATAACATTGATCATCAAGGATTGAACTTAGCTGTCGTGTCAAGAGTGCACTCACTATATGAACTTTATATCAACCCTTCATTTACATTTAAGTGCTATGCAAGAATGAAGGATTCCATAATATTTACAACAAATATAACTTTTCTCAATAAACACATAGAACTACACTTAATTAATTAAATTCAAAAGATGAATACAAATCCCTTCATAAATTCCTTACACATTAGGGTCACTAATAGTATTCAATGACAAAATACTAACTAAAAATAGCGGTGCTCGTAAATCATCACAAAAAAATAAAAAATAAAAAACTGCTTCTTAATGTAATAACATAATATTAATAGTATTATGTTTTATATTATGATTGGGATTACTATGATTTGAAACACCATACTAGTTGGTTCATGATATTAATAGTAATTTGATTGTAATCAGTAATAAACTCTGCATAGTCACATAATAAAGTATGCATTAAGATTTTCTTTATCAATTTTTTTCATGAGTATAGTTTTTACACATTTAAAAAATAAAATAATTGTCAAACGATTTTTGTATTATAATAAAAAATAATTTTAAGTGTTTATAATTAATAGTAATATACTTATCTAGAAAGACTTTTCTATACCATCCCATTGAATCTAAGGAACCACAAGGCAAAGAATATAATCAATCTAAGGTATCACAAACCAAAGTTTTAATAAATAACTTAAAAATCATCAAAATAGGTTTTAACACAATGTTAATGCTTTCATCAATAGGTTTGGGTTAGATATAAGATGAAACTATTCATACATCACACTTATTAAGAATTAAATGTCTGAACTCTAGCTCATTGAATAGATATATTATTGTCCTTTAAATATTTTGGGAACTATGATTTGGAACTTACCTCAATATTGTAATAGTTTAGATCATTTCATCATGTATCCTTTTATATGAAATTTTTCATGTAGTAGTATCCATGTAATACTCACAAGGGATCTATGTGTCAAATAAGTGGAAACTAAATGATTGCACTCATCTTTGTTTTTTCATTCATTTCCTAGGTAGAATAATTGCCTAGTCACTAGTGAATATGCGAGTCAAGTAAAATCCTAAATAATGTCATGGTGTTGTTTTAAAAGTGATAGGCTATTGATAGGTAGTTTTCCCATATGGAAAGGAATAGTGGTTATCCATAAAGGAAGTATCAGTGGTGTAGTGGTAACATCAACACTAAAAATATATTGTCAATAGTTATATAAGAAGATTAAAAACTAGAATGGGTAGGTTTGTGTACAGATCAATTTACATTTAAAATGTCTCCTATAAAAAAAAAATAGATCCCTAATAAACACTAATGGTTTCCTCAACACTTAAAAATAATTATTTTTAATAAATCATCAATATAAGACATAATAAAATAACTTATATATTTAAATTCTATTTCAAATAGAACATTTTTTTTATAAAATTTAATATTAACATATAAGATGCATATGCATAAAACATTTTAATTCCTATAAATTTCAACTTGAATATATACATTTCTTTTTATAATTTAAAAAATTCTATTTTTTTCCATTTTAAACATTCTAACTATGACACAAAACATCATCACTTCACTAACATTCATGGTGTCACGGATTATATTTAAGTGAATATAGTATATTATACCTAATAAAATTTCTCAACTATCGAGGATGTTGAAAAATTAGCATGAAGAGTAATAAGGCTTAGTTTTCTATCTTAGAAGACAAATAATCCTATAACTCATGTAAATAAAAGAAAGCAAAATATCAATGGATCCCAAACCTTAGGGCTTTAAAATAAAAATTTATAAATTTTTGTAGGCAAGATATTATATAATATGATTTACAAACAACAAAGTTAATAAGTAATGAATGGTATAAATGTAATGGTATATTAAGCACAATGTAATGGATACCATTTATATATTCCAATATTTCAGCTATGGGAGTGTCTCTCACTAAAAGAGTTCAAAAGTAGGGGTTATATTTTCCTATATCAAGGTAAGTGGTGTATTTTTGTGATTATAAAGTCATTTGGTGGGTTGCCTTTTTTGAAATAGGTCATTTGCATATGGAAAAAGTTCCTTTAGTCCCCTATGATGACGAAATGTATCTATACATAATTTTTTACTAAATAAACAATGGTTTATATCTTTATACTCAACAAATATTTTAAATAAATATTTTTTTCCCATTAATTTGGAGGATGCATTTATCTTTGAAACCCATATATGTATATATTTGATGTGGTATCATTTGATTGCAAAGAGTGTTTATATGTACATTTGAAAATAAAATATTACAGAAATTATTTTGATATAGTTGGTAGTTGAGAAAATTCCTCTTAAAATTAGATTAAGTAGTTATTGCTTATTTTTGTATTAAAACTAGTTTTCAATATTTAATAGATATTTTAATTTTTTTTTAAAAATCATTGATTTATTGTGGAGAAAAAGTATTCAAATTAATTTATTAAAATTAGAGGAATATTAGAATATGTCATTTAACATTCATAGCTAGCATGTAAATTATCAGGGTACATGTTCAAAAAATTCAAGTTTCTTTCTCAAGTCTTGATTATTATGTAAATTTACACAATTTATGGTTTTATTTTATTTGTTACATGTATCACTTGCACACAAATTTTGAGAGAATTGATGTCACTTTGAGAATAAATAATATCTAATGAACCAAGGATGTCATTATATCATATTTGGACTATACATTTAATTCTCATTTTGTTTTAATTTGTTTTGAAAGAGCAAATATAAAAACCAATCAATTTTCACCTTCATATTGATTTTGACAAATATTAACCATTGAAACAATATCTAAATTCTATGATTCATCAAGATATTATGGAATTTTTAAAGGTCCATTCTTAAAATTATGTCTGATCAAATCATATTGAATTGATATTGTAAAAGTGTCAAATACTAAATTTAAATGTATAAATAAATAATTCAAATGTAAATTTGTATCATAGATTCAATTGTATCAATTTATATGTTTTATTTTTATTTTAATATGTAACCAAATCCTTCATATCTTTACGATAACCTAATTTCTCTTTAAAAATTAGATTTGATAGCCTTTTTTTATAAATTTGTTAACTGATGAACAAGTCATTAAGTTATGCCAAACCTAATTTCATTTTAAAGGTAGAAATATATTTTTACAAAAGTGAAATTTACTTACACATTCGATCATAACTAAACATGTAACCAAATCTCACCCACCCATTTTATGTACATTTTTTCCATCATTAAATCTCTATTTTATAAAGATATATGAGGTAGTGGTATATAAGGTTTTGAGGTGGTGACTATGGGTTGCTTTCATGATTTCTCTTCAATATGTTATTAATATTACTTCTTTAAATTTTGATTGAAAAATTAATGAGGGTTTATACCTTAATTTCTCCACCCAGGTCTATATTTACTTGAAGGTCAACATGAAGTACAAGTTCAAAGGGATTCCTAAACCATATTTGTTAAGTTAAGCATTGTAAAATCTCTTATATCGATCTTAAACATGTGGATTTGGAAGATTTATATACTAGACTAAAAAACATATATGGGTTCATTATGTTCACATCTTTGTATGACAATGGATTTGTTCAAGTTGTGAAATTCCTTATTTATTAAAACACCTTGAACTTATCAATTTTTGTGTAAAAAAAAAAATCTTAAGGAAAGAGATATCAGGGGTCTAATTATCAAAGTTGTAGAAAAAATGTCTCTTGAATATGTGGACAACCTTCTCCATATTTTAGAATTTAAAAAAGATTCTACTATATCAATTGATGGTTGTATCACCTATTAGGAGATCAAATTATAATGCCACATCCATGATATCTTATTGCACTTGATAAGATCAAATTGATTGGAAATGAAACACAATAATTTCTCACTTCTAATCTTGACCAAACTCATGTGTTTAGTGCCACCCCTTCTCTTCATTCATCTAATTTTTTCACTGATCACCACTACTCATCCTTAATGTTATTCCATGAAAGCAATTTTTTAAAATTAAAATGTATCATCCACATACATAACAACCTCCTTCCTCTCCCATGTAATTTTAGGTTTCTACTATAATAGGATTGCAAACTAAAAATGTGGGTGGTGATATTCATGTATGGATTAAAGAAATCATTAAGAAACTAAAGAGAGTAGTAGAGGCTACAATCCCATAGTTTAATATGATTTATTTAATAAATTTTGTAGCCACCTAAAAAGAAACCTAAAGTGAATTTGGTAATTATCTTAGATGAGCACGATATGATATATGTGCAAGTGGAAAATCCAATTGTAAAAAAAGATGAGATGATTGAAAAATAGTAGCAAAATAAAAAGTTTCAATTGGAAATTTATTTTTTCATAATTTTCATTAATGGGTGAATTAACCCTATTTATGATAAATTAAATATAATATGTTATACTTTTATAAATCAGCTTTCGATGAGTAGAGTGAAAGTAAAAGAATGGATTTAAAAAAGTGTAATAAAAATAAAGAAGAATAACTATGAAATAAAAGACAAACTTAGTGATTTATATCTAATATCTTATTGTGTGAAGCTGCTAGAAATTTGAAATTGATAAACAATAACTAAATTTGTAAGTACCCATAATTTGGAACTAAAAATAGTGAAGGACATAATCATATAACTTGGGATAGGATTGAATGCTAAAATGTTCCTAAACTAGTTGATCTCCTCCTTTGATGAAAATTAGGAATTTAGGTCATGGTCATTTGAAATAGTTTAAATTAGGTATGTATGTGGATATGTGACCTTCAGATGTGTGTAAAATACCTACAAATGACTTATCCAAAGTTTAAACCCTAGTAAGGCTTGTAATGAATGAAAACATGCAAATAGAAAAGGGGGAGTGTAATAGGATAAGCTTACCCATATCACCCCTATGATGATTGAAAATTTAATACTCTAAAGATGGAATTAAAGATCATGTAGTTCTCCCACTTAGAATGTTTTGTGCAATAGTTCTTCTTTGACTATATGAATGCATATAGAGATGGCTTGAATAATTGATCATGCTATATTTTTGATTGGATACAAAAATATTTAGACTTGGCTAAGGACTAATTAAAATTATTAAAATCATAATTGGGAAGAATAGGGAAACTTTTCTCAATGTGTAATAGTGTAAGTGTATCACTATATTAATATTTCTAAGTGGTAGAATATGTGACTTATGTGTGCCTTTATAGAAATCCAAAAAGGAAAAACTCATGATTCCTATATACAATTATATACTAAACTATAAGGGAGTGGTAAATTTAAAAAACTAACTGTAAGAGGGGTTAAGGATAGAAACATCCCATAGGGAATAATAAGGTCTGCCATTCTTGTTCCCTATTGGATGGTTTTTCCTTTATGGAAACATTTGAATTTTGGGTCTAGATCTATCTGTATAGATGATTAAATGGATTTTTAACCATTAGAAAATTTTTGTAGGTGATAGATAATAATTGAGAAATGAAATGGGTCCATATAGATGTTTAATATAGAGTGAGGTAATGAAATATGTACAAATTAAGTGCTTAAGTCAATTAAAGTGAAAGAGGGATAAAACTGACATATTAAAAGTATTCATGACTCAATTTGAGTGACTACACATGCATACAAGTTAGAGATACATAAGTCATCTCCATGTTACCATGACTTCAACTATTGAATGTATGGATAAATATGGAGAATATAAAGTGGAACTCAAATCTCAAGTTCACCAATTAGGTCTTTACATCCATCATTTTATCAACTATGTAGACATTTATCAAGTTCTTGCAGATATAATTATGATTCTTGATTTTGATGAGTATACTATTTCAATCACTAGAAAGCTTTTAAATTATATTATAAACACTAAAAGGTATATTTAAATTTTTTTAATAACTACATTATTAATATAGGATTTTTTGATAATTTCATGCCTTCTAGAGTTGACAATACTATAGGTTTGTCGTGTATTGAATTTTCCTCAAAAGTGAGTTAAGATGAAAATTTTGGATGTTTATATTAAATAAATCTATGGAATGTTGTTGAGTAGAATTTTTTTCAAAGATATAGGTGTATAAATCCAAATTTATTTGTCACATGCATCAACACCCATTAAAAGAGACAAAGTATAGTTATAACTTGAACTTAAAGAAAATTATACATTTTAGAAACCATATGATCCTCATGCTAAGATTTTATATGAGGAAACTAGTCTAGGAACATACATGGTGATGTCATACAAACAATGTGATATTCCAAAAATTGTGGAAAGAAACACCAAAGGGGATGAAGATAAAAATAAACTTTGGATTATGTAATTCGATGTAATTTTTTCGTCTGCTAGTGAAAGTGTAAGTGTATTAGTCATATCCCTAAAGGAATAAGTGAACTCTTTGTCTTACATATTGTAACATGAATGCAAAAAAAATAATAAAAAGTACAAAGCTCTTATTCTAAGATTCCCAAGAAATAAGAATAAGAACTTAGAAGCTCAAGGTGATGTTGAATTAGTGGCTAAACATAATAGAGATCAATTTTAAACTGTAAATGATAGGATAAGGAACACTATAATAGAACATGTGATTGCATCAAAAATATTTATACTTTCTCTATTTCTATTATTTTAAGAGAATAAAAAGATAAAGCTAATGATTTAAATGTTTGTGCATATTTACTAACTACCCACTCAAAATTAGGAAAATAATAATACCTCATTGATTTAATCTATATACCCAATGTAGATAATTTTTTTGAATATTAGAAGGTTTTAAATGATGACTAATAATTTGTGGAGTTTCCATAAAGTTATAACAACTTCATAAATATATTATTCAAATTTAGTAGTTAAACATAACATGATTTTTTTACTAGAACAAAATATGTTGATATTGATATTGAGAATAATAGTGAAGAATTGATTCAACTAAAAAGAAATAAGATTTAAATTTTTTTGGTATCCTTATAAGATATGTTTGATGAGGACATTATATTTATTGAACATAAATTACAATATGAGCCTCAATAGCCCCTAAAAAATGACAAGTTAAATATTAAAACCATGAAAAACCATGATTTGGATACTTATTCAAAAAATATAATGATATATTTGTTTTTTCATATGATGACATAGAACCATTCAAACTTAATGATATGTTTCAATCTATTCCATTGACTTCTGACACCAATCCATACATGCAGAAGTAGATACAATACAATCCTAAGATTATTGGAACAATATATGAAGAGATTCAAAAAATACATACTACAAGAATAATATATCCTCTCAAACACATAATTTAGATAGTAAACATTGTATATTTTTAAAATCAAAATTGGGGAAATTCAAATTTATGTAGACTTAAAAAAATTGAATCAATTTTAACTTTGATAATTAACCTCTACCCATAATGGACAATATTTTGAAATTAGTTATTGGATTTGAGATGATGTTCATGTTGGATAATTTTTTGGATATAACCAAGTCAAATTATCTCAAAAATATCAATATAAGGTTACTTTCACCACTACTTTGGGTACATATACACACAAGAGAGTGCCTTTTGGTCGAATCAATACATGTGCCACTATTTTAGAGAGAAATGGATCTAAAATTAAATAAAATGAATAATAAAATCATTGTAGTTTATCTTGATAATCTCACCATGTTCTCAAAAAAAAGTGTAAACCATTGTACTAATATAAAAATGGGTTTTTAAAGATCTCTAGCTCACTGAATTTATTTGAATCTAAAGAAGTTCATTTTTTAATTAAAGGTAATATTTTGGGTCACTTTGTACTGAAATAAATTAAAAACAATTGATCTCAAAAGATTTAAATTAATTCAAAAACATTCCTTACCTTCTTATAAACCAAGAATGCATTCATTCTTTATTAAAGCTAATTTGTTTCACATATTCATTTATGATTTTGCTAAGTTAAATAAATACAATGTGTAAATGGTGTGTGGGAATGATGATTTAAAATGGAGTGTTGATAGTAAAAAAGAACATGATTAAATCAAAGGATCCATTAAAAAATAACAACTATGCCTCTGAACATACTATTTTAGAGATTCTTATTCAAAATAAAAATGAACGAATACAATCACCAAATAATTTTGAGTTGTGGTATAAAAGATCATGGGATTAAATATTCCCCTATAGAGAATCATGCTTATGTTGTAGTAAAGGTAGTGAAGCAATTAATATTTTATATCTTAAACTCGCATACATTAGTAATGGTTACTGATATGTTATGAAATCAATTCTGAATTAACATGAGCTTAGCTCCAAAATAGAAGGATGGATTTTAAAAGTATATGGGTATTATTTAGACATCAATATAATCAATATGGATAAAATTAAGGTATCATGTTAGATGATTTTTGAAAAAAATCTTGAGAAAGTAGGAAAAAATTATGTTGATCAGGAACTCCCTCTTGTACTTTTAGTTGGATCAATGTATGGGTAGACTTGTGATATCATTTTTTGTCATATGGGGAGTGTCATAGTAATCTCAATGTAAATCAAAATAAAAATTATATTAAAATTTATCATGTGAAATAATATTATTTCAATATAGGATTAGGTGACACATTTTTTAAATGTCTACACAAATAAAGAAAAAAATTACTAGAAACATTTCATAAAAATATTTTTCAACCATTTATATTTTCATGTCATGGATTTAAAGATCCTTCAATCTCACTATTTTTTATAATGTTTTTTTAATAATTTTGAGTGTGTTTCTAAGTGTGAAACTTGCTAAAAATTTATGGGAAGATGTACCCTTGTCGCATAACCTTTTAGACCAATAGCTATTGAAGCATGTTTTCAACAATGCAAGATTTATTTTAATGGAAATTTTAGTTTTTTAAAAATGGGTATAAATAATACCCATAAAATAAATGAATTCAAATTTTTTGTGAAATTTTATAAAATAGAATATTCTCATACAAATTTGAGTTTTATTGAAGATAGTAAAAAATAATGCATGTTATTTTTATTCTTCATATCTTTTTAGTTTTTTTTATAATAATGGAATATAATTTTAACTCTCTTTTAAATATTATCCACAAAGTAATGGAAAAGTCAAATCTAGTAACAAGAAAATTATAACAATCACCCACAAATTGGTTGATGAAAACCAAAGGAATTGGTAAAAAAAACTTGTATGATGCACTTTAGATAGATTGAATCAATAAAAAATTATCTATTGGGACTTATCCATTTCAACTAATCTATGGGATAGATGAAATTATTCCTATTTCATTAAAATTTCATACATTACAACTTGATCACATTATTGATGATGAAGAGTTTAAAGACTTTATTGAGAGAAGGATCTTGCACCTCAGTAATTGGTGGAGGAACATGCCTTTTTTTTATTGCATTGGTTCTCATCAAGAAAAACTGAAGAAAATTTTTAATGGAAAAGCAATGAAATTTTATTTTTATATTTGAAATCTAATGCTCATATGTGATAAAGGAAGAGAAAAGAGAAATAAGGGGAAACCATGATAAGTTTGACTCTTTGTGGTGTATACCTTTCAAGATTCATCATTTATCTAGATAAAATATAAAATATGTGGAACTAAAATATAATACTCACATTTATTTCCCTTTAGACGTAAATACTTGAAGCAATTCAATCAATAATATTAGGTTATCTCCCACCATTGTACATACGTGATTAAGGAATTTGTTTCATGTTACTTATTTATTTTTGTTCATTCCTTTTCACAAGTGAATGCATAATAAAGTTCAAATTTCTTCATCCTATCTTTATTTAGTAATCAAGTGTTAAAATTTTAATATTTAAATTCTCATCGTATATGTGTAGTAAAATTTTACCTTTCCTTCCCACTTATCATGCATTTGATTCAACTCCAAAAGCATGGATTAATGGCTTCTCACACCCTATTCATTAACTTAGAGGCTATAAATATCCCATCATGCCTCACTCATTTATTTAAATTCCTTACCACTAATCCTCCCATTACATTATTTCCCTCTACTTTTCAATTTACCAACCCCCATTTTTTAAGCAAGTAATTTATCCAATTTTCTTAACTTCAAAGAAAAATTCAAGTGAAATTTGTGTTGATCACTATAGTGCAATGTTTAAAGTAGAATTTTATTATAGATTTGGTCATCATTCAATTTATATTTTTCATAGAGATTTGCGATGGTGGTTTATATGGTTTAGTAGTGGTGGCTGTGGGTATATATTGAAGTAATTTCTCACTGGCCTTGCTCCTTGAGATTATAATTTTGAGGTTATTTTCATGATTTCTCTTCAAAAAGTCATTGGTGTTACTTATCTAATTTTTAAATTATAATATTACCTCCCATTTTTTTCACTACTCATGAGTCTTTGTATTCCTCAAATTCCAAAATGAAGTACAAGTTAAAAGGGATTAGAGAACCATTTTATTTTGAATTAAACATTACAAACATCAACCTCAGACATGTAGATTGGAGGATTCACAACCAGATTGTTAAAAATACATGTGTCTGTTATGGCCACTCTTTTGTAGATAATGGACTTTTTCAAGTTTTGAGATTTCCTATTTCTATATATTGTCTTTAAATTTCCATTTCCTATGCAAAAAGATACAGTCTTGAGACCAGATAATTTAGGTATCCAAGCAATAAAGTTATAGAAAATGTATCTCAAAAATATATTGATAACCTTTTTGGTAATATAAAATTTGAATAAGTTTTATTTGTATCAACTAATGAGTTTTAGACCTACTGGATTTAGGATCCCAACCTTCACCTCAATTTCATCAACCAAAATTGGTTAATAATGAATATAAAAGAAGTGTATATCACAAGGAGGGAACACAAGTGGTTAAAACACTATGATAACCATGTGAAATAAAGGATACTATGCGAATATAAGTAGTTAAATTAATAAATATTATTTAGACTTGACTAGGTGAAAAAGGATAGGGGAACAAAAGTACTAAAAACTATAAATGATTCATTGTACCTAATGTTTGACTCACTTGAAATTTGACAACAACTTATGGTGCTGAAAAATAGGTTCCTGAGTAGTGGAGAAGACCTCAAAAAAATATTGTATTTTCTAAAGATGATCACTTTGAGATTACATTAAAAAGGGTTGACCAATTTCAAACCCTGTTGAAAGTGATAGTTCTGGCCAACTATGGAAAATTGCTATGAATATTTCTCTACAACTCTATTAGATCTAATTTTTTTCGAGTGCTTCATCAATAGTAGAAGCAGTTGAAATTTGAAAATAAAATGATACATTGTACCTAATTTTTGACTCACTTGAAATTTGACAATAACTTATGATGCTGAAAAATAGTCTCTTGAGCAGTGGAGAAGACCTAAAAAATATATTGTATTTTCTAAAGATGATCACTTTAAGACTACGTCAACAAGGGTTGACTAGTTTCAAACCCTATTAAAAGTGATAGTTCCAGCCAATTATGGAAACTTGCTATGAATATTTCTCTAAAAATCTATTAGATCTAATTTTTTTTGGAGTGCTTCATCAATAGTAGACACATTAAATCCTTTATTTTATTTATTTAATGATTTAGGTAGATGTTCAAAAATATTCTCCTTTGATGTAGTCATAATTTAACACAATAGATCAATGACTAAATAAAATGTGTAGGGTTAGTGGATTTATCCCTATTAAAGGTTGTAACTACATATATCACATGCTCAAAATCAAAGCTTATGTATTTATAGTGCATGTGAGTGTTCTAACACAAGTGAGAGAATGATCTACCTTATCTCCCTAAGATAATTTAATGTAACCACATCCTTATTAATTTAAGATTATTTTGGTACAAGTATGCAACCAAAAGACTTCAATATATAGTAAGGGAAGAATAGGATTAATGCCCAAGATCCTTGAAAGTGTTCAATAGATAGGCTCAATGTGTAACTCAATAACTTGATGATGGATTTATGATTGTAGATCATAAATGGGTTAGGTTATATATATTTTTATAGGTTATTTGAGGACCCATTTTCAAATGGCCTACCATGTAAATAATTAAAATTTGATAATCAAAGCACAAAAAATTAAAATATGGTGGAAAAATGGACCCACAACCAACCTAACCACTTTAGACCAATAAAAAAAATGGTCAAAACACTTTTGGACTATGCCAAAAATAGTCAAGATAGAAAAACTATGAAATAAATATTTAAATACATTACAAGATGATTAGGTGGAACCCAAGGTATATGCATGTTAGCTCTAAAGCTATTCATGAGGAAAGGTGGAAGACATAATTCTATAAAA
Organism: Torreya grandis; assembly: GCA_037957365.1. NCBI lineage: Eukaryota > Viridiplantae > Streptophyta > Pinopsida > Cupressales > Taxaceae > Torreya > Torreya grandis. The sequence goes on from JARHVA010007007.1 coordinate 544,960, forward strand.
GATCTGATATGAAGGGAAAGTGTATTAAAAGGATATAATTGTACGTAAATAAACCAAACATATCAAGCCATGTCAAAGATGAAACAATTAAATGATTTTTAACAAAATTAAGTGTTTATAAAATTACAAAGTTGTCAAAAAATATTTTCAAAATTGTTTTTTTATGAATAATTGGTAGACCTCATTACTTATTTCAAAAATGATGAAACATATCAATAAAATCAATAACTTAAAATAATGTTGGTTCGAAGAAATTCAATCATGTTAATGATGATTTTTTCTTCTACGTAATTAGAATTCTTGAAGGATATTTCAACAAAATGATTTTTGATGCAAAAATTTAGGTAATAACTACACGGGGTATGTAGTTTATCTGATTTCCCACTTTTCCATACATTCATGTATGTGTTTTAAATGGTCTCCTATTATAACTCCATTGTTATGTTAGTTATAAAAAAAAATGTTACTTGAATATTGTAGGAAACTTTCTATCATTCATAAAATTATCTCCCTAAGGCACAAGGCTAGTATTCATTTTGCTATCACCATTGGTGATTATACTTAAAAAATAGTCACTCAAGAAAAATATGGAAAAAGGGAAATGACTAAAAATAGTTTATATTTGCACGAAAAGATATTATATTATGATAGTAATGGTATTATATAAGGCATATTTAGGTACTATTCATCAACATGTCTCTTTGTTCGAAGACATCAAGTTAATTATTAAGATGACTATGAATTTTAAATGAGATATTAGTGTAGGATGATCTTAAATAAAATATCATCGTGTAAAATTTAAAGATTGTTCTTGATAAGAATCTCAATGATGATAATTACTTATAATTAATTAATTATTTATAAAATAAAATACTTCTTGACCTTCTAAAATTTGATTGGTTAAGGCTTGTGGAAACCTCAACCAATGTTAAAACAAAAAAGTTGATTAATCACAAAGTTTTTGATTGATTAAAAAGATTCAAGAATTAATGAATAAGAATACTATAGGACAATTATTGAAAGGACATAATCCCACATATAAATATTCTTATTCTAACTTATAATGCTACTATTATTGGAAAAATTTCTCCACTATGGTTAAGCCTACTTCAATGGATAATACTATAGGTGGGAGTGGTGAAGAATATGATCTTAATCATAAGAAAAAGATTGAAACAAATTTTAGTGGAGGAAAATTATCCAAACCAATCAAAATTTTATTCAAGACAAAATAAGTTTACAAAATATCCCTTCCATATTCTAATGATACAGAGCGACATCCCTCTTTTATTTTTTGGCTTGATAATTTCAAATTTATTGACAATACAACATTTTTCTATTCCAATCTTAATTAAACTCATGTGTCTAATGCCATCCCTTCTGCTCATACATTAAAAATTTCTCACCAATATCCATTATATATCCCTAATGCTTTCCCATCAATCCAAAATATTCAGACTTAAATGTCTCATATATATACATAACAACCTCCTTCCTTTCCCAAACAAGTTTATGTTTCTATTGAAATAGGAGTCCACATCAAAAATGTTGATGGAGATTCTTCTGTATGGATTTAATAAATGGTTAAGAGAATAAAGACATTAGCAAAGGTTATAATCCTATATTTTAGTATGATTGATTTTTTTATTTAAACATGAGTCATAAAGAAACTTAAATTTAATTTGGTGATGAATATATATGTTCATGTTATGAAATATGTGCAGGTGAAAACTTTGATTAGACATAAAAATAGAGATGAGATGATTGCAAAATACTATCATGTTCAAAAAGTTTTAATTAGAAAGTGTACAAGATAGGTATATTATATAAGTCATCTCTAAGATGTCATGATTATAATGATTACATGTATGGATAAATATGAATAATATAAAGAGAGATGGAACCACAATTGCATTAATTGGGATTTTACATCCATAATTTTATCTTATTCATAGATACTTATCAAGGTCTTACTCCTCCTAAAATTAAGATGATTGGTTTTGAAAAGGATAATATTTTAATTATTGGTGAGCTTGAAAATATGGATTAAAATTATATTAATTAAAGGCTTGAAATTCATCAATGAAGTGTTGAAGATTTATGAAAATTTGATTATTGAGTATAATAAAAATGACAATAAGAAGATAAAATGTGAAGAGGAAATTAAATATTGGAAATAAATATATCCATATCTAAATGAGATGACAACATATGATGTCATTTTTGGTTTCCAAAGTTATATTAAACAAATTTGATGGTGATGGTTTGTTTGACTGGGTTGAAGTGAAAGAGTGGAGAATTAAAATGTTAAAAACTAGCTTGAAATATTTGCATGTAATTCAAGGAAATAATTTTGATGAAATTATTACATTACAAGGATTAATTGGAAATATTCATTATAAAATACGCAATGATCAATCTCAAGTCACATCTTCTACATACATCAAGGATTAATTTTATAAATTCATAAAAGATGAGTTTGCCAAATCTTCTAATTTCAGCATGGATGCCATAAAGAGATTGATTAAAATGGATTTATTT
>JARHVA010007007.1:550000-600000 GCA_037957365.1 Torreya grandis
TTTTCACTCTTTTTGGTTGGGATACAAAATTTTTAATTCTTACACTCATTTTTATTATATGATTCAAATCATAGTGTGTCATTATGCATTATGAAATTTATATGTTAGAGGTAAATACATATTCTCATGAGATTCTGTGTTGGAACTTGAATCCTTAGTAGATGGGGTTGGAGCCAAATTATGAGTGAAACTAGACATAATATGTGAATTCAAAACATGTGGATCACTCAAACAATGAATGCATGAAATTATACAATCAATACTAGCTTAGAGGCACAACCCATTAATGATGTAATCATAATTAGGGGTGTTAATGAAAATATACCTTATATTTTGTAGCCTATAAATAAATAACACAACATAATAACAAAAACATAAAGTCATTATCTATCAAAATAAAAATGATATATTTCACACTTATCCAAAGCTAGCTTACAACACACACAATGCCTACAAGTTTAAAGGCATTGTAGTGTTACTCCAAGTCCTCAAAGGGACATATATATGATAGCTAATCTCACTAATAGCTTCACTATAGAAATGTACCTTACTATTTTTGAAACCCCTTTCAATAGTGTAGTGGTATACTTATATAGGCACAAGATCCCCCTATTTACATTAATTGTTATCAACAACACTCTAATGCCACAAATATTAATTGCTCATAACACATTAATATGCACTATAATTAGTAAATGTAAAATATAATTCCAATGACCTATAACACATCACCATGTGATTTAGTACTATCTTGAGCCCCAAGTAGGTATTTTGTCTCACTTTAACACCTGTATTTGACATTGCTCTTACCATAAATTGCTTCCAAGTGTTTAAACAAATATTTTAAAGCTTTATGATGTGTGGGAGAAAAATTTCCAAGATAAAAGTCTAGAATTAATTCTATTAATGTTGTGCCATTATCTAAGTTAATACAATGTTACATGTTCAATGCAAATTATTGTAGTGCTTATGTAGTGAGATGCAGTGAGAAAAATAACTTCACTAAGAAAACTAAGAACCACTTAAGTATATCCATCATTAAATAAAGATAAAATAGAACAAAAAATTGTGGTAACATAAAATAGAACCCTAACATTTGGAAACACATTGTAAACCCAAAAAATCACTATTTATAAAATGAAAAATTACAGATTTCAAACTTATCCAAAGCTAGCTTACAACACAAATAATGCATGAAAACTAAAAAAAATTGTAGTGTTACTCCAAGTCCTCACAGGGACATATTTTTTCTAGCTAATCTCACTAATAGTTGTATTATAGAAATTTACCTTACTAGTTTTGAATCCCCTTTCAATAGTTTAGTGGTATATTTATATAGGCACAAGATCCACCTACTTATATTAATTTCTCTCAACAACCTTCTAATTCCATAAATATTAATTTATAAGAACACATCAATGTGCACTACAATTAGTAAATGTAAAATATAATTCTAATGACCTATAACACATCACCATGTGATGTAAACTAGCCCGATCCTTAAGTAGATATTTTGTCTCACTTTAACCCTCATATTTGAAACTACTCTTACCATAAATTACTGCCAAGTGTTCAAATGAATCCTTTACAAATTTATAAGGCATGGAAGAAAACTTTCTAGGATAAAAGTCTAGAATCAATTTTATTAATGTTGTGCCATTAGCTAAGATTAATACAATGTTACATGATCAATGCATATTACTATAGTGATTATTTAGTGAGATGGAGTGAGAAAAATAACTTCACTAAGAACCACTTAAGCATATCCATCAGCAAACAATGATTAGATAGAACTAAAAATTGTGGTAACATACAAGAGAACCCTGACATTTGGAAACACAATATAAACCCACAAAATCACCATTTATCAAATTAAAAATGATAGATTTCACACTTATGAAAAGCTAGCTTATAACACACACAACAACTGCAAGTTAAAAACATTATAGTGTTACTCCAAGGCCTTGCAGGAATATACATTTACTAGCTAATCTCACTAATAGTTGCACTGTATAAATTTACATTACTAATTTTGAATCCCCTTTCAATAGTGTAATGGTATATTTATATAGTCATAAGATCCATCTACTTACATTAATTGCTCTCAACAACCCTCTAATGCCACAAATATTAATTACTCAAAACACATCAATATGAACTATAATTAGTAAATTTAAAATATAATTTTAGTGACCTATAACACATCGCCATGTAATTTAGTTCTAGCTTGAGCCTCAAGTAGATATTTTGTCTTACTTCAACCTTCATGTTTGACACTGCTCTTACTATAAATTACTGCCAAGTGTTCTAATGAATCCTTTAAATATTTATATGGCATGTAAGATAAATCTCCAGGATTAAATTATAGAATCAATTACATTAATGTTGTGCCATTAACTAAGATTAATATAATTTTACATGCTCAATGCAAATTATTATAGTGCTTATTTAGTGAGGTTTAGTGACATAAATAACTTCACTAAGATCCACTTAAGTTAATTCATAATTAAACAATGATAAAAGAGAACAAACAATTGTGGTAACATATAATAGAACCCTAACATTTGGAAACACACTGTAAACCATCAAAACAACCAAGGGATTCACTGCTACTTATTACTACTAAGCTACTCATGTTTTTGGTTGATGTAATATTGCTCTTAGACCTAGATGTTCCTCTATCAATTAAGATTTTAAAAAATAATTACATGATAAGACTATAACTATAAATAAGAGTGTGACATGAAATGTAACATTATTGAAATTGTAAGCAAGGATCACTATTTCCATTATATATATTATTTAGGAAACTATAAGGATTTGGAATAGGATTCAATATTTGAATATTTTGTTGAAATCAAAAGAAATGATGTAAATTTACCAAGAACAACTTTTTAATCAATATGAATAGTTTCAAATAATATGTTAGCATTTGGCACTATGTAATTATCAATTTAAGGTAGTGAAAAATAAAATTTAGGATCATATCTCAAATTATTTGTGGTTAAGGCTGTATTTATCGATTACAAGAAAAAAAAAAAGATTATTCACACACATATGCAATAAAATAAGATCCTATACCTAATGCCTAGGGTTTGCAATGATAAATATACACTCTACTAACAAATCCCTAGGGATCTAAAACACACAACAAATGAACAAATAAATGGATACAATTATGAGAATCTCATTAAAAATATGGATAAAACATTGCATTTATTAATTTTGTTGGTATAAATTAGAATCAAGCATGAAATCGTATACACCATATAAATCTAAACAAACTAGGGTTTCATAAAATTTCAAAGAATATATTGACATAGGGTTTGGGATCAAACAAATCAAGCATAAAATATAACTAGGAATTCATATCCAATAGCATCTAATTATTAGTATAGATACTTATATGCACCTCTTTTTAATTTACTCAGGTCAGCTCATATAGCCTTACTTTTCATATTTCATATTTTATATGTATTTAGAAAGTAGGAAATATGTTCACATTTTGGGTACTCAATAAAATTGATCCATTCCCTTTGCCAATCAAGTTTTCCCATTTATCAACAAATAAGAAAAATGGATTGGTGCCTTAGAAATCCTATACATTTTTTATTTCTCTTATTCTATGTATGAGTTTAAGTGATATTATCAGGACCTTCCTTGTATTAACAACATTTCCTTATTTTATGAATATTTTTAAAAATAAGAGCTTGCACAAATATTTAATATATGTTGAGAGTTTTTATTTTATTTCCTGTGTTTTTTTATAGCTTTCAATATATTAAAAAAATGATATGTTTTTGCAGATGGATCCTATATAAAGAATAAATGATTCTTTTCTATTATCCCATGGCATTAAATCAATCTCTATAACCCATTAGTTTTGATATCCTAGGGTAAAAATAGCAATGCTTGTGGCACTTTTAAGATCTTGCTTATCATTTCTAGGTTCCTCATAAATTCCTCTTCTTGACTCAATTATTTGCATTTTTTGTCCAAATTTAGGTTTTAGGGGGTTTTACTTTTTATTTTTGAAATTTCATAGTGATAAATCCAAGAAAATATAAGTTTTTTTTTGTTAGATTTGTGAAAACATTACTATTTTTCATGTTTTCTAATTTTTGGGGTGATAAGTTTTTTTTGGGAGAGGACATTTGTTTTTGAAAAATTAACAAAAATTTAGAACTTAAAATAAAATAAAATCAATACATGGTTGATTTTTGGAAAGAATTTGATGTTTACATGTCTTAAGGGTTGCATTAGGTAATAAGGGGTTCTTCAAGGTTTTCTATTTTTTTCCAATCTAGAAAAACATCTCCCCTTTCAATTTTTTTTAGTTTCAATAAATTTTATGAACTTATCAAAACTAAATTTTAACTGGGTTGAACCCTAGTTTTTTCCCATTTAAAAAATTATATATACCTAGCTATGAAGTGGGGTTTCAAGGCAACCCCACTCAATGTAGGGCCTTGACCCTCTTCCTAAAAAGGGAATACCTTACCTCCAAGGGTCACCCCCACACATACCTCCCATTTCTTATCCTCTCAACCATTACCATGCCTCTCAATGCTCCATTGACACCTTCATCAGTCATTCATGCCTTTCTCCACTACCCCCTACATGTCCTCTGAATGTTCAGTGCCACATATAGACATTATCAACAAAACATCCACCCCACTTCACCTATAAACTATGTTTCCTCCTTTCACCCACCACTATGCCCTGCCAATTTTAAATTTCCCCCTTACCTAATTTATTGGGCCCCCATTTCCATCCCTTAAGGGTCATTTAGGTCCCCCTTCAAAAGTCAATGGATTTTTTGGACTATTTTGTATCATGGAGGTCTCCAAGCGTGTTATTTTTTCACATGGACAAATTTATTAAATTGGTCAAGATAGGATGGTGGGTATAGCATGGGAGGAGGTCATGCCCACCACAAAAATTTCATGCATGTCTATTTATTTGACAACTCATATATTGAGAATCATGAGAGATATTGGGTGTAGTTTTTTGAAGTTATATATTTTTTCACAAAAAAGCATATTTTTAGAATTAAAAACCAAAAATTATAAAAACACTTCATTTATTATTGCGAGGCTTTATAGGCCCATATGGTATTAATAATTTTTTCCAAATTATATCTTTTCAACCATGCTAAAAAATAGATGATATTTGTTTAATCATTGTTAATTTTTATTGATATTTCAAATATACAGTTAGAATTTACTCACAATGTATAAAAATAATATTTTTTTAATTTCTCATTTTCATTCACAATACAATCAAGGGGAACATTTTTTACACTTCATAATTATAAAAAAAATAGGGATTTTATATTAAATTTTAGTGATTTGAATCATTTTGAGGATATTTTTAAGGCTTTCTGATGCCTTACTTCATTTTAATGGCTTCATTCCATGACCTCCAACCCCTCACATAGGCCAATGATAACTTGAAATTTTAAAATGACATGTTGTTTTCTAAAGTGTCTTTAATTCATGAGGACTTGATAACATTATTTAAAGAGAATAGGATACTTAAAATATAAAACTCCCAATGTCTCATAAATTTTATAAAAATGTGACCTAAGTAAAACATTATAGATTTGTTGTCTTATTGCATAAAAAACTTGATACTATAGATCCCACTCTTATTATAATTAGTCCACCTTTTCATCCTTATAAATTAAACACAATCCTCTTGATACTCTTTTATATTATGATCTAACCCTAGATCATTATTTGTATTGAGTACTTATTTCACTTGTGTTTACCAATCTTGCATCATACAGTTATGTTAACATTGTATATGTGTTTGTATCATTAGATAAACAAACTATGGGCATTGGTTCCCTTATTTTATACACTATATGATAATAAGCATTAAAATAAATATCATATAATTATGTCATGAATCCCTATTTTTCATTGGATACATCATTAAATTGGATATACACCACTTGATTCTCCTTATTTTTCATGACCAGATCTTGAGAACTTTGCCCTATTAGTTGTGTGATCCACACTTCTAGATGAATTTAAGTGTTATCACCCACTTGCCTCCATGAATATGAGATGTTATACACACCTTATGAATAATGTGCATATTTATAGGTCCTTTACACATTTTTTAGGCATGGGAGACTTAAAACATAATTAAGTTCAACAAGGCATTAAAATCCTACTTATTTTGAATTTGATTCAATGATTCTTTGAATTATTCAATTATAATTTGAGTTCCTTTTATATGGGTTTCTTGTCAAATGTGGTAATGATGAATATATATATTTCATGGGTTATATCAATTATTGATATCTATTTTTAATCTACTTCACTTATAAACTAATCATTTTATTGGATAAGTGTTCCGTCTTGGAATAAATTCAAAGGCATTCAAATGGAACATCATTGATAGAAAACCTATTTACCTTAGAGCGTGGAGGGAATTATAATGTTAATTTCGTCTATTATTATTAATTGGTGTTTTTCTAGGATATATAATATGAATTTCAAAAGGATTATGCCATTCCCTTGGCTAATCAAGGTTTCTCTTTTACCAACCAATTAAAAAAAGGGATGGATACCTTAGAAATCATATTATTTTTTCTCTTCATATATGTATCATTTTCATATAGATTATGAAAATATTACATGTAATTTAATAATTTCATGCTTCGATGGAAATTATTTCTATAGTCACTCAAATTTGGTCATGAATACTTGATAATGGTTGTTTTACCCCGCTTTTAATTTTATTGACGTGAACACTTAATCTAGACCTATTTATCCACTTCACTCTATCCTAAGTAACTATAGGAACATATTAATTTTTAATTTATTATCTTAAACCTATAAAAATGTTATTTATTAATAAAAACTTCTCTAGGCATCTATACAAACATTTTAGATCTTAAATTTTGAATGTTACCCTTCAGGACATTATCAACTAGTATAGGTCAGTAGTGACAGTCAATGTTGACCTTATTAGTATATACTACCATTCACTCAATAAAAATGTTTTTAAAAATTTAAACCCTCCCTTACATGTTGGTCAATAATTTTTAAGATACAAAGTGTGGGGTTTTCCTCTTTTATATTGCTATAAAGGCACTTCTAAGTCTCTTATTATATAAATTAGAAATTTGAATATTGAGGCACACTTATACTATTTCACATTGAATAAAGATTCCTTATTCTTCTCAAATTTAGTACCATTCAATGAAATCAGACTTTATCCAAGTCAAGAAAATAATTATAAGGTATTCAATCCATCTCTAATTCGGAGAACTACATGAGCTTGATTTACCTCTTTAAAGTATTAGACACGTAGACAAAAATAAATCATTATAGGGGTGATTAGGGTCAGCTAAATTCATTACACTCCCCCATTTTTCTATGCAAGTTTTAAATTATTTCAAACCCTATTAGGGTTTCAACTTTGAATTAGGCATTTTCATGTCATTTGCACACATCCGATAGGAAAATTTATGCACACGTGTATTTAAAGTAGGAATAGATGAATGAAGCCTAAGTTTCTTGATTTTTATGTAAAGGTAAAGATAGACTTGTTGGCCAATTTTGGCCCACATACCAAGCTTTTACCTAGATAGAGAAGCTGAGTAAATTTATTGACCCATAAATGATCAAAAGATGGAAAAATCAAGCTTTGAAGAGGTAGACCATCTCAAACATCATGAAGAAATGGATTAGTCAACTTGATTGTGTATTTTATAAGTATTTTTAAAAATCCTCTCAAGCTAAAATATCATATGGATATGAATTTATTCATGCCTAAATCATCCTCTATAAATTTTGTATCTTGATGAACTTGTTATCTCAAGATATAGGTCTTTAAAGTTGAATAAGTAGTCTAGGACAGGCATGGAGATGCCACGTTAAAGCTACAACAAGTAGACATTTGGATTGAAATATTATTGAGTCTAAACACATCGATGAAAAGTGTCCAATATTTTGAAGCTAAGATCAAATATAATAGTGAGTGGTGATTAATAGAGTTAGTGGGTCCATTGGATCCAATGATGTGTATTTAATCATGCCAAAATAGATCAAAGATGAGCTCAAAGTCAAAAGTTTAGTGAATATTGAAGACAATCGAGAAGCTACCAAGTGTCATTATTGAAGAAACTACCAAGTAAATCAATGGTACACATTTGAATTGTGCAAAGGAAGATCGATGATGTATGACAAAATAGATCCAATGGTGCTCATCTAATCATGAAGATTCTGATCGATGGTGAGCGAGATGTAAAAGAGTCAACAAATCTTGGGGATGAATGTGAAGATTCCATGTGAAACAAGTGAAGGAATATATGGACTGACTATAGGATCTTGAGGATCAATGTGGGACTACCAAGTGGCACCATCTGGAGAGTAAATCAAGATTGATGACCAATATTAAAATTTGGAGCTAGAAGACTTTAAATAGAGGTTGAATATGGTTTAGGTCAAACCAAGAACAAATGTTATAAAGGTCATGTGCCAAAATTATATTTAGGTTAAAAATCATTAAGTAAGACATAGTCATATAGTCAGGATTGTCAATGATGAAACTCCATCACCATTAAATCTTAGACATGACTTTTGGTCGATGATTTAGAACTTGTCGACCTCATTCTCTAAAAGTTGTAGGATTATTCCATGGTGTGTTTATTGATCTTTTATAAGGAATATCCTCATGTGTAGTGAATTCTTATCTCTCATAGGGTTCAGAGGTAGAATAGGTTTATTTGAACCTAATATAGTTTAAAACAAGACTATACAACCTATAGTTTTCATCAATATTATAACTATATAAAAACCAATAAAGGGATTGGTTTTCAATCTATAGTAAACCTATGTTCAAGTTTGGAGTAGGGGAATATTTAGACAAGATATGGAAGAGTGCCTTATCATCTAAAATAGTCACATCCTTGATAAGTAGGTACCTACCACCACTTAAAGCAGACATGACATGGGTTTATTTGGATTCAAGATATGAGGGCTTTGTCCTTACAACAAAAGCAAGTAGGAAGTGGTGTAGAAGACTAAAGCAAAAAGATCTAGTGGTTAGATAAGTAGTTAGAGCATTCAATACTATTTATAAATATAAATATATTTTATCTAATAATCTTAATCATGACTCATCATATAAAACAAAACCTTGTCTTCTAGTGGATCTCTCAGCGAATGAGAAAAGCTTGAAGGCTATTAGGATAAATACAGGCTAGCTTGTTGAGGAAGTCTTAATCCTATTGAATCAAAAGGTGGTTGAGAATTCAATGAATGTGGTTGGGAATCCATCCAAGTGGTTGGACCTAATTTATTGATTTATGTAATCATGCTCCCTCTTGTCTCTCCCTTTCTCCTATATCACCCCATTCTTTATCATTTATAAAACTCTCTCAGATTCTAGACTCTCATAAGGATTATTTGATCTTGAAGAGTAGGGGACTCTCTGAGATATTACAAAATATACTCATCATGATTAGGCTAAACCATTTCAATCATTTGTAAGAATTTTTTTATATGCAATAATATACTTTATTTACCTATTTCTTGCCTTGGATTTATGTTGAGTGAGTTGTGCATGATGGCATAATGAAGGAGAATATTCCTCATCCATTTTCCTCCTTTTTGACCTCTTTTAGGGTGTTTTCAAGATATTTTAGGTTTGGATTAATGTTCTACCTGAACCTAGTCCATGAAAAACCTATACATTGAACTAGATTGTGAAGTTGTGTGAGTTAGCATTGTATTCTACTGATCTAGTGAAGGTTCAAGATTATGGGAGTATTCCATTTTTATTTGGTGCATTACTTGGTTAAATTTATTAAGAGATATTTCCCCCTTTTTAACCCTTTTCTCAGCATCAACATTGGTTTAGGTGATCCATCAAGAAGAAGCTAGCCTTCTCCAGAGGTTCAACCCTACTATAGGATACCCATAGCTTGGGGTTGTTCCCATATGGTGATCAAGAGTGGGGGAGCCTAAATAACTCATCCAAAAGGGTGAAATATCACATCATAATAGTTTATATCATGCTCTATGGGAATTTACTACATTATGTATGTCACTAAAAGGTTCTTGGTGTTGCCTTTTAGTGCAATCAATGTTTAGAGGCACATTTACAAACACCAATGGTGACTCCACTATGAACATCAGTTGGTATAAGTATATTAAGTTCCTAATCATAATTATTTAGTATGTATCATCCCCCATTTTATTAAAATTCATGTTCTTTCATTCCTTATCCTTCATATCAAGTTAGTAATGTTCATGGCTTTACCCCAAGTGGCCATCAAAAAATAATGCATCACCTTATCATAATTTGCCTCTCTCTAGTCAACCAGAAAGAGCCTTAGGGAGATATGGATTGATATTTAAAAATAATTAAGATAGTTTGATAGGTAAGAAGATTACTATATGAAAAAATAGATTCTTGAACACCAAACTTATGTTTAGGAGGAGTTAAGGTTTTAGGAAGAATGTTTGGTTAGGCAAGACCAAGACATAAAAGAAAATAACTATTAGTTACTCTTAGGAATGAGATAATCCAACCCCATAACCTAATATCCCTCTCCTACTCCTGTTTGTGCTCAAACCCAACCTCTTAGTCCACCTTGTCAAGTCTCATCCTCATCAATAGCCAAATAAGTTACTGAAAACCATTTAGTTGAGGAACATGTTTCCATCCCATATTGGATCTTATCCTATGTCATAACCTCTCTTTTGAAACAACCCTATCCCACACCCATTTAGGAAAAGGAGAAGGTGGCCAAGCCTTATGCTTTCCCCTCATGAAAATCAATCAAAGAGGGCACAAAGAAGAGAGAGGAAGTGCTAGTTGAGGTAGTCCAGGAACTACTTAAAAAAAAAAGGTGTTAAATAAGCTCAATGATCTTACCATACAAAATTTCCATGACTCTATCTCCCTCCCTCAAGATTCACCAAAGAGAGCCTTCAAAGTCCCTAGCTAGAAGGATACTCTCCCAAGCTGCAAGTAAGGTGAACTTCTTCACCCTCCCACCATCTCCCTCTTGGATAAAGAGCTTATTTCGAAAATAATAAAGGAATATCTTGTAAGCATAGTTGAACCTGAAGAAGACAACATAAGTGTCTATGATGAGGAGATCATGATAGGCAGCCCACTCCATTCAAAGGAGGAAAAATTAGGTTTGGACCAACTGTTGTGGCATGTCTTTGACAATGATGAATTAGAGGCTGGAGGCAATACTGATGCCTTCATATTTGAAGGGAGGTGTATTTAGATGTAATTTAGATCAAAGGGGATCTTGATTTATTTTAGGAACTTCCATTTGGTATGGGTAAGGATGAAGATGAGAAATAGATAGAGAAAAAGGAGGATCAAGATGAAGTATGCAAATAGTTATACCATGACTTTATGGACCAAATAAAGATTCTAAACTAGTTTATGTCTCCTCCATATCATGAAAATGAACTTGAAAATTAGGTTGAAAAATATGACTAGTCTCAAAATGAATTATCTACTGAAGGAAGTACTGATATCTTCAAGAATGAAGGAGAATGGTCAGATCTAGAGCCAAAAGAACACATTTTAAACCTTGGATGGGTTGATGATCTACCATATGGTTCCTTTCAAATTAAGAAAAGTAAGGATGGTGTTAAAGTTGTAATTGTCCCATATGACCAAGAGGAAGCTACCTTTTGGGATGACTTAGATCTTTTTTGCCTAAACCTAGATAGTCAACCTTAATATTCAAAGGAACCATTAGATGATGAGTTTATAGGTTATCCTATAGTCCATTTTGGAGAAATAATTGAAGAAATGGACCAATATGTATACATTGGAGACATTTTTGTCCCATTTCATCCTCTTGAGAGCATGCCAAAAGATTAAGCAATTAAGCATCTTAGCTCACCTATCATGAGCTCTCAAAAGTAAGGTGTTTTCCATCCTAGTCAACCATGACTGATGCTAAATATTTTCCATTTAATCCATGAGGAATATAGTCATAGGTTACATCCCTATACATATTATAATATTTTTCTTGTTTTCCTGTAAGTGCCTTGAGCATATTCTTTTTTTGTTGTGTGTTTCCTTTTCCAAAGTGCCTTAGGCAATTTATTTTTTTTATTTCTTATTGTTCTTATTGATTAAGAGGAATTTATCTAGAGGGTTATCATTGCATCATTTCATTTTGGCTAAGAGAAAATAATTGTGATTCCATACCTAATAGATCAAATAAGGCAACTAGTCTAGGTTCTCAAGCATAATAGGCATGATTCCTTGTGACTCACCAAAGATGTTAGCAAAATTTGGCCCATATACCAAGCTTCTACCTAGATAGAGAAGGTGAGTATATTTCCTAACCCATAAATGATTAAAATATGGAAAAAGAGCTTTTAAGAGTTAAACCATCTCAAACGTCATAAAAAATGGATTGGTCAGCTTGATTGTGCATTTTATAAGTATGTTTAGAAAGCTTCTCAAGCCAAAATATCACATAGACATGAATTTATTCATGAATAAATAATATTTTGTATCTTGATGAGATTACTATCTCAAGATAAAGGTCTTTAAAGCTGAAAAAGTAGTTTGGGATGGGTGCAGAGATGCCAAGTTAAAGCTATGACAAGTAGCCGTTTAGATTCAAATATTCTTGAGTCTAAATGAATTAATGAAAAGTGTCCAAATATTGAAATATAAAATCAAATATAATGGTGAGTGATGATTAATATATTTATTGGGTTCATCAAATCCAATGATACATGTTTATTCATGCCAAAGTAGATCAATAATGAGCTTGAAGTCAAAATGTCAGTGAATCCTAAAGAAAATCAAGAAGATACAAAGTGTCATAACCATGGTATATGATAGGTAAATCAATGGTATGTATTTGATCTATGTAAATTAATATTGATGGTGTATGATAAAGTAGATCCAACATTGCTCATCCAATCATGGGGATGCTAATCGATGGTGAGTAAAAGGTCAAAGAATCAGCATATCCTAGGGATGAATGTGAAGTTTCCATGTGGAAAAAGTGAAGGAATGGATGGATTGACTATAAGATCTTAAGGATCAATGTAGGGTTATTAAGTGGTACCATCTAGAGAGCATATCAAGATCGATGACCAATATTAAAAGTTGAAGGTAGGAGACTTTAAATGGAGGTTGAATACGGTTCAAGTTAAACTAAGAATAAATGTTTGAAAGGGCATGTATCAAAATTAGAGTTTGGTAAAAAATAATTAGTAAAGACACATTCATATAGTTAATATTTTTAATGATGAAACTTCATCACCATTAAAGCTCAGACAAGACCTCTAGTTGATGATTTAGAACCTATCGACCCCATTCTATAAAAGTTACAAGATTATTCAATGTGTGTTCATTACTCTTTTAAAAGGAATATACTCATGTGTAGTGACTTATCATATCTCATAGGGTTCAGAAGTATAATAATTTTATTTAAACCTAATATAGTTCAAAACAAGACTATATATCCTATAGGTTTTCATCAATATTATAGCTATATGAAAACCAATAAAGGGATTGGTTTTCAATCTATAGTAAACCTATGTTCAAGTTTAGAGTACGGGCAGATATAAACAAGATATGGAAGAGTGTTTTATCTTCAAAAATAGTCATATCCTCGATAAGAAGGTACCTATCACTACTTAAAGTAGACATGGCATGGATCTGTCTAGATTTAGGATATGAAGATTTTGTACTTATAACAAAAATAAGTGGGAAACAATGTATAAGATCAAAGAAAAAAGATCTAGTGGGTAGAGAAGTAGTCAGAGAATTCAATATTATTCATAAATATAAAGATATTTTCTCTAATATACTTAGTCATGACTCATCATACAAAATAAACCCGTCTTATAATGGTTCTCTTAGCCAACGAGAAAAGCTTGAAGGCTATTGGGGTAAATGTAGGCTAGCTTGTTGAGTAAGGATTAGTATTATTGACTCAAAAGGTGGTGGAAAATTCAATAAAGGTATTTGGGACTCCATCTAAGTGATTGGACCTTGTTTAATGATTTTTTTACTCATGTTCCCTCTTCTCTCTCTACCTTTCTCTTATATCACCCCATTCTTTCTCATTTTTAAAACTCTCTCTCAGATTCTAGAATCTCACAAGGATTCTTTGATCTTAAAGAGTAGGGGAATATTTGATATATTAAAAAATATGCTCATATTTATTAAGCTAAACCCTATCAAGCATTTGTAATAACTACCTCTTGATGTAATAATAGACTTTCTTTACCTATCTCTTGCCTTGGATATGTGTTGAGTGAGTTGTACATGATTGCATTGTGAAAGAGAATCTTCCTCATCCATTGTCCTTATTTATAACCTCCTTTAGGGTGTTTTCAAGCTATTTTAGGTATGGATTAGTGTTCTTCTTGAACCTAGTCCATGAAACACTTATGCACTGAGGTAGATTGTGAGGTTGTGTGAGCTAACATTGTCTTCTGTTGATCTAGTGTGTGTTCAATATTATGTGAGTCTTCCATTTTTATTTGGTGCATCACTTGTATAACTTTCTTAGGATCCCCTTCCCCCTTTCTATCCCTTTTATTAGTAGTATCATTAGTTTAAGTGATTCATCAAGAGGAATATGACCTTTGAAGGTTTAATCCTACCATAAGATACCCACAACCTGGGGTTGTTCCCATATTGTGACTGAGAGTGGGGGAGCATAAATAACTCATACAAAAGGGTGAAATATCATATCATAACAAGACAATTAGAGGATAGTAGTGGCAATTGATCTTATCCCCTTTTAGTCAGTTATGACACTGAGTGGTTATAGTCATAGTTTATGTTGCAAACACAATTCAATTTAATATGATCTTTCAACTATTTCTCAGTCAATAAAATTTAAACATTTAGGTAGAAAATAATTAATTATTATTGTTTTGTTCACAATTATCCTTATTTAATTCATTCATGTTTCATCTATGTTAGTGAATTTACTTTCATTCCTCTAGTTACAAATGATATACAGAATTTTCACCATTTCAGAGCAATATGAAAGATTGAAGTACCCTATACACCAAATCATTATACTCAACTACTATATGTTCTTAGGTAGGTGTTGAGGGATGAAAATGAATTCCATTACCTCTATGTCATATTCTTCACACTTTCACAAATATTTTATGCTTCCAAACAACTCCTACCAAAATCTACTAATTATTGTAAAAATTGTCTTCATGTCATTTATACATGAAAAAATGAAATCAAAATACATGGGATTTAAACCCATATCAACACTTTAAATTGATATCCCAAACACTAGTGATTCAATAATAGGCCATGTTGACTTAGAGGATTTAAAATATGGGATCACATCTAATAATCCTTTTGAAGTAATTAAACTCATGTCTACAAATGGGATTTCACAAGCTATAAGATTATCGTTATGAAATACAAATATTTGGTGGTTTCATGAAAAATATACTATAACTTAGATACAATTAAATTTTAAATACGTGATTATGTTTTTATTACTAATTTATATAGGAATTTTATAGATATTACCTTCAAAATCCCATCTTGGGATTTATATGTACAAGTGAATGAAGCTATTGTTGAAGCTCACTAGAATTAAAAACCCAAGAAAATGACTTTAAATTATCAATATGAGATGGTTTAAATTGAATATAATAGGACCATATAATGTTACAAATATATTTTATAAGTTATATTTTAAAGAAGACTTGTCATACATTATTAGTCTACTAAATAGAGTGGTGTGTAATAGGATTATGGGAAAATTTCATTAGTAGATGTTCTTGGTAATTAACATCATCTATTGGAAGATTTTTTTTTTCAATATATTACTATCATTAGTAATGCCTTGCATAATCATATAAAAATTATAACCAAGAGGTTTTATATGACCTCTTACATGATCTATTGAATTGGAGTCCTAAGGGTATTCACTAGTTTTAATTCAAAATGGGAGTTTGATTCATAGACCCAAATTTAGTAGTACTACCCCAAAAAAAGTTTCAAATAAATAAATAAGAAATTTAGGCACATCAGTGACTCATTCTCCATGTATGTATTAAAATCAATAGAGGGTGATACATTAACAAGGATCTCCAATGAGTATGTCAAATTGATCACTCAATATAGAAGCTACTTCATTCAATTTCTAAATTTCACATATATCAAGGTTGGAAGTTATGAAAGATTCTCCTATCAATTTTATTGATTTGTAACCAATAAAGTTATTATCATTGAATTATTTAATAAAATTTTAGATGTACATAAAATTTTGAGAAAGAGGCATGTGATGAGATTGTATTTCCTAATTGAACTTAGTAATTATAATTTCAAGACTATTACAGATGCCTGGGGTACTGATTCAACTATGGATAGATTCACAATGTATCTAGAAACTAGAATATATTATTTTTATAAAAAGTGTTATGTGGAGACTATCATTGGCCTAGTTTCAAACTATGCACATAACCCAACCATTAAAGACTATTTATAAGGTTACACATACAACTTTCAAGTACATCTTAGATATTGTGCAAGAAAGAGATTAGAATAAATGTTTTATTTCAAATAAGTTACTATAGGTATGTCAGATGATGGGATTAAACTCCATGAGCCTATATAAAAATAATTTTATGTTAATGTCATTTCCTTGGTTATATTTATCCATTAGAGAAATCATTGACTTAGATGTTTGCACCAAGTTAGTTCTTGAAAGATTATTTAAATGGTTTTATAGTAAAATTGTAAAATTCTATGGTGTAAGTAATAAAACATAATTGAGGTCATTTAAATTTCACAATAAATAAAACACACAGACACCAAAATTATCTAGCAATTAACCTCTTGGATCCACCTCTCACATGAAAATTATTGCAAGAAGTGGAAGAAATGGAGAAGATCCCAATTTAAGAAAAAATACAAACAAAAATTGTGGAGGGGTCTCTTCCACCATGATGAAATTTATTATCAAGAGAGATATCCATGCTCATTAGATTAATTCCAAGGCTGATACAAATACGCCATCTTATACAACTGATACATTTGTTCTGATCAAGAATATAATGAAATAATTTATAGCTTCTAGTCAAGGACATGATATAGCTAATTTTGTTTTACTTTAAAAATCTAAGGTTTATAAAACTCTAGTTCCTCATCACCTATCATATATAAGAGCATTTTCCCATCTTTTCCACCTCCACCTCATACCAATATTGTACATAAACCTAGTAGCTCCATAAGAACCTATTTTCGGTCTAATGACCAAGATGTAAAATTCATTAGTAATGCATCTTTTTGGAGGATGTTGCATTTTAATTTTAATAAAAATAAAGTGGTAAAAAACTGCTTGCTTAAATTTAATGTGGTGAATAATCTATTGTAAACATATCCTCTCATGAAAGTAAAGACTACCTTGAGGTTGGTCTCTAATCAATTTGAAAGTAAGTTTATATAAGTTTTAGAAACAATAGGAGAAAAAAACAAAGAATATATGATGTTGGAAGATTAAAATCTATATACGACACCCTTAGAAATTAAAATTATTTATAGTGATGTGTATAACATTAAGATGAATATATACAAGATGGTAAAAATAGTAGAGTAAAGAAAACAAACACCATAGAAACTTTAAGATCAGATTTGGGAACTTGTTATATATGTCAAGTATATCCTAAGATAAATTGACACTCTATAACCATCTCTCTTATTTTCAATTAAAGTCCTATGTATTATAAAAGAATACATTATTGTAAAAATCAGATATAATAGTTTTGGAACAACTACATAAGAATGGGTTAAATAGCCTTTATTGAATAGGTTGAAATATATAGATGGAATAATGAAATCTCATGAGAAAATTGTAATTGAACACAACAAGGTGGATCAGGAAATAAAATTAAATGAAAAGGATTTAGAAATTTGGGAGAGTATGAAAGGCTATGTTGAATAAATATCCCTTATTGATGTTAACTTACTTGTATCTAAAGGCATAATTGACAATATGGAAGATGATGAATATTTTGAATGGTCTAGGAGTATGAAATGGAAAAATGGGTACCTTGAATAATTCCATAAATAACATTATTAAACAAAAAATATAAATGATAATAATATTTTTGAAAATATTTATAACATATGGTTCATACATTATGAACTTTCTAAAGGAGATTATGTTGAACAACATTTGGGCACAAAACTCCACTGAAATTAAAGATAAGTATCATTTTTTTTTAAAGATTAGATTTTCAAATAAAATATTTTCAATATTACATCGATGTAAAATTTGAGTGAAATCCATAATGCCTTTGGAAATATTAATAAGAGGTTATCCAAATTATATGAAACTTCAAGTACTATGATAAAAGTTATGGAGGTGTGGTTAGTGAATTGTAAAAACACATTGTAATAATACATTAATCCAAAATGATAAAATCATAACTAAGGCAATGAAAAGTATTAGGGAATTTAAATTGAAGAAACATTGAGATGAGAGTAAATATTCTAGTCAATAAATTTTTAAGGGACCAGGCATGCTAGGTGGTGACTCTTCTCTAGGAAAGGCTTCTTAAGTAGACTTTATTCCAATTTCCAATTTTTTATTTATGTTTTAATTTTTTAATAGTCATGAAATATAAATGTATTATATTTTTTAAATAATCAAGTCACTTTCCCATAAATTTAAAAGTGAATGTAAATTTTGACGAGAGATTATATGGAAATTAGTTTATAAGTTAGTAACATCCTCTTATGGTTACAAATAAGAGAAATGGTTTTTGTAAAATGGTAATTTTTGACACTTAAATAAATTTTTGTTTGAAATGAAAAAATAAATAAAACTTTGAGTTTAATCCCATCAATAAATAAAAAGACATTTTGAAGAAATGTTGGTCTCATTATTCATTTATGTTGATATATGTTATTCTTATGTTTAATGCGTGTCATTTATTGCCTTTCCCTATGATGCAAGTTTGAATGTTAAACTCTAAAAATATTTGTGATTTATTTTATTACATGAATAATACAATTTTATTTTTATTATTTATTCATGCAACCATATATTCTTTCTACTTATGATATTTCTCTTCCACATTTATTTTTAAGTTTAGTGCCAACAAATCCTCCATCTAAATTTTATTGTGTATATAGTATATATTTTATTTATAGAATTTTACTAACATTACATAAATGGAACCTATAGTCATAATAGAGGAGGGAATTTTGACCCCTCACTATTTCCATATATTTCCAATTTGGTCTTAGTGAGAAATATTTTTTCAATAATTTTGAAGACGTAATAAATATAAATAAGGATCAATTTCTTGTGTGTTACCCTAAATTGACCTTCATTACTACAATTAAACATAATTTTGTCCTTGATTTTTCAAGTTTATTCCAGTAAAAACCTACAAAAAATACATAATGAGTAATAAGGATCAATTGTGTATAGCCCAAAATCAACCTTCATTGTCTCAATACCTCTTAACTAGGGAGTTAGTTTTTAAATTCAGTTTGATAAATATCTTCATACATATAATAATGAAAAATAAGGATCATTTTGTTGGTTGTATCCTTAATCAAAATTAATTTCTTAGATTTCTCTTAATTAAAATCTTGATTTATAAATTTTAGTATAATAATGATCTATGAATATAAAATAAGGAAAAAATGGATCAATTATGTATGTGTATCTCCAAATTAGCATTTTTTACTTCAGTTGGAAATATTTAAGCTCCAATTTATCAAATATAATTTAATAATGACCCATAAATACCTAATAATGATAAACATGATTCAATTCTATACGCATATCCACAAATCAACTTGCATTTCTCTAATATCTCCTAGTTAAAATCTTGGTTTGTCAAATTATGTATAATAACAACCTATGAGCATAGAGTAATGATAAAAAAAGGAAATCACGTGTACATATATAAAAATAATCTTACATTACTATGATTTATTCTAATTGTCATTCGTTTGTTTATTTCAATCTAATAATGATATCTAAACATAAAACAATTACAAACAAGGCTCCATTATGTGTGCATAACTCAAAATTGACCTTGAATAATTTTATATCTCTTAATTATGGCCTTGGTTTGTCATTTTATCTAATAATAACCTAAAAAAACTAAATACATGACAAATTTAGGCTAATTATGAGCACGAAGACTCAAATTATCCTTCATTTCTCTAATTTTCCTCATTAGGGTCTTTATTTGTCAAATTTAGTTTAATAATGACACAAGATATCCAATATCAATAAACAAGGCTCAAATTTGTGTGCATAACCTCAATTCAACATTAATTTCTTGGATGAATCATTTTTTAGACCTTGGTTTGCCAAAATTTCTCTAATAAGGATCTATGATACATAATAAAGAAAAATGAGGTTCTATTGTATGTGTATAACCCAAAATAAAACTTTATTTCTATTATGGGACATAATTTAGACCTTGATTTATAAAATTCAATTTAATAAAAACATGTGAACATTTAATAATGATAAACACAAGACAATTATGTGTGTACACAGCCAAATAAACTTTTAATTACTCCAATTGCTCCTAATTATGACAATTGTTTTACAATCTACGTATAATAATGACCTAATAAGATTGAATAATTGAAAACATGGATCAACTATGTGACCATTGCCCCAAATCAACCTTATTTGATTCAATCACTATTAAAAGGGCCTTGGTTTACAAATTTTAGTTCAAGAATCATCTAAAAACATGAAATAATGATAATTTGGGTTAATTGGATGTGTATGTATGTATAGCCCTAAATTAACCTTCATTGCTTTGAGTGCACCTAACTGGGACCCCATTTTATCAAATCCAATCTAATAATGACCTATGAACTCAAATAAAAAAAATATAGGGATGAGCTTTATGTGCATTACCTAAAATTGTAATTCATTGCTTTGATCTCTCATATTTATTTCATTGGTTTTCCAATTTGTAATAACCCCTATAGTTAGATAACAAAAAAATGTATCAAATATTTTTTGTTAATATAATTTCCCACGAGGGTATTCTTACTTTCCTTCCTTCTTACATATCCTTCCTTAATTCAATAATGTGTGATTTTTATCTTTAACTAAGTCAATGTTGGTACTAAACATGATAACTAGGCACTAAAATACCACACAATCCAAGAGCCCTCTAACTGATCCTAGATATTTTAACCCATTCCAGTACACTCTATAAGTATGTTAGGTAAAACAATCATAACATTCTCTAATAAAACTACCGTAACTGACACATACAAACTTATCGACACATTCCATGACCAGCTCAAAACATGATAAGTTATTTAAAAAATAATGATAATAAGAATGTCTTTCTAGAAGCTCTACTGGTTCTCTTAGCTACAATGTACCACTATGATCCTACATAACCAATTTTGGATAAATATAATGCCAAAATGAATTGGCATTCTAAACAGAGTTTAGCATAAATAGTATGATCTATTTAATATTTTTTAATCACTTTGGGTTTGGATTTGGATCATTAAAAATAGAGAAGTACAATCTATACGTATGTTAGGAAAAATAATCATAACATTCTCTAACAAAACTACCATAACCGGCACATACAAACTTATCGACACATTCCACGACCAGCTCAAAACATGATAAATTATTTAAAAAATAATGATAATAAAAATGTCTTTACTAGGGTAAATGTGTTTCTAGAAGCTCTATCAGTTCTCTTAGCTACAATGTACCACTATGATCCTACATAACCAATTTTGAATAAATATAATGCCAAAATGAATTGGCATTTTGGACAGAGTTTAGCATAGATAGTATGATCTATCCAATATTTTGTAATCACTTTGGTTTTAGATTGTTAAAAATAGAGAACAACTTCATTCTAGATTTTTCAAAGTTCATATATTAATTTAAAGATAAATAAAAGCTTTATCAACCTTTAATGTTTCAAAATTTTTACTGTAACTATTTTTTGTAGGTTGATTCTGAGTCAATTTTATGAGATGGACAAAATTAAAACAATGAAATTTTTTTCTAACACCCCCCATAACTGATTCCATAGAACAACATCTGATCGAGGTAGAAAGGTACTGGATAAATTTATAATCTTTCATATGTTATAGATAGAGCTTACAAGTTTTAGACTCATAGAATATCTAGTTTAGGTATTAATTCAAGCTTGCTTTTTTAACTAATTTTAGTTGATTTACAAAAATTAATTTATCAACAAAAGCTCTGAAACTCATTATCTCAAGTTTAATTGATCATCCAATTTACTATCAATCCAATTTGATTCAAGATGTTCCAATAGGTAAACTTGTCACACAATTTGCATTATTTCTCTAAGGGAAATTTGATTCACATTACTTAATTTTCTAAGCCAAGAAAGTCAACATTATAAACTTCTAAATCATTTTAATTCCTTTTGAAAAATCATCTCTAGTTACTTCTCATTACTTAGTATTTTGTTTCACACTCTTTAAGGAATTCATAACCCAATATTTAAAACATAATCATATATACTCTATGTCATACACTAGATTTACTTTTAATTTGTTTGCATTTTTATTAGTAACATATGTAGAATAGTTTTACTAAATTGGCACAAGACTCCTAGAGTAAAAATTTCACAAATTGTAATTCAATATAAAACGGTTGCCAGTTAATTATTTAACAGTCCAAATTGTAAATCATAACTCTATAATCTTACATTGAGATTTAAGGAGTGGCTATCTCAAATGTACCTCTTAGTTGGGTTCTTGCATCACCTAGTTACTTTGCTATGATTATATTTTTATATTAAATATTCTACTAAGATTAAAGGTTAAACACAGTAAATTAAATTGCCCATACAACTCATCTTGGTCCAATAAGTTTTCACTATAAAAGCGGTTAATTTGGATCAATCCTAAATACCATATTTCAAAGGTTAAGTTACTATTGTAACCAAAATTAAATTAGATAAGATAAATATATATAACCTAGGTATACATAGATACTAGATATATACTTTTCAAATAGTATTAAACATCATACCATTCATTATCAAAGAAGTTATTGATACATTTTATTCTATTTCTGATATGATACAAATAATAATTCTTTGTATCTTAACATCTTTCAAAAGTATATAAACTCAATATATGAATTATTCATTTGATCTTATCTACCACTATGCCTACATAATCAATAAGTGCATCATCACTAAGATGAAAAGTAATTTTCATTATAACTTCCAAAATGATATTCAAATATGATAAATGTAATCTATAACATAATTACATCAATTAAATAGAAGGTAATTTCAAATCAAGACTCATCTTAAATAAGCACCCCTATCAATACAAATCATAGATCCAACATAGATTTATTGATTTACTTCTCTTGTAGACATGAATTTGAAAAAAAATTAAATAATGTATCATGGGTATTCTAATAGGGTAACTTAAACTAGTCACAGCTTCAGAAGATATTATCAACTACTTTTCCAAGCTTATATCCCTTCATGACTCATCTATACTCATTATGACCTAGGAATCAACTAGCAATGTCTCATGTTTCTATCTAATTATTGGTGTAAAAATAATTAACTCTCACTTTGTATGAGATAGAGTCCATTATAAAAATTGATGTAAGATTTAAGGTGCTAGCTATCTAAATAAGGGAGTTTGTAGTTGAAACTATTTTATTCTAGTGTCTTGGTGAATGGCCACTACCACGTCCCATTTAAGTAATGTAAAATCAAATTTTATGGCTACTAAACCTCAAATGTCTACCCACATATTAGTACTAAAAATTATTAGAAGTAAATTGAAAACTAATCATAGATAAATGACTTAGTTGAGATTTCCTAGATAGTCATGTAAGCTAAATGTGGAAATATATAAAATGACCTACTGCTATTTACCAAAATGATAAAAAGGAAGTGTAGTTGTATACCAAAACTCTAGTCCTCAATGTAATTCGAAAAATACTCCTTATAAACATGGGTAAAATTTGATGATTCAATGGAACTCCTAATAAAATAGAGACTCAATAATTTCTATTTTAGTAATGAAATCTCTTTTAATTCCAATGAAGTAAAAGCTATAGGTGTTTTCAAGGGGTGGCATGAATTGCAATTGAAATATGTGTTTATCTTATTTTTGTGTAGAGATAATTTGATAGAAACATTATAAAATATGGAGTGTTAGTAATGAAACATTTTGTCAAATGGTTCACCTAGCTTCATACATTTGCACATATTGAATAATTTGATTTAATTGAATATCTTTCAATACTAATAACAACTTTACCTAAATAACAAATTAATATCAATCAAACAATATTAAAAGAATCCAAATTATAATATTAACTTTGTTTTTAAACTTCTTGGAAGTTATTGTTTATGATATTATTTTATTATTATCTATGTTAAACATTAATGATTCAACATCATCAAACCAAATAGCGATAGGCTGAAAATCCATATCTATTTAGATGCATACTCTAAATTGAAATTGATTGTCTTAAACACAAAGAAATCATAACTAAGATGCATATTTTATAGGTGTCCAAAGGACTGCAAATAGAATAAAGGTGAAAGGCATCCCAAGGTAGTGTCAATAAATTCATATATCTAAATACCTCAGTTAGACAAGAAGATAAATATTGAATCTAAATAGGACATCTTTGAAAGGGCATTGTATTCACTTAGTTTTAGCATTAAATATTGATTTCTCTCCTCACATCATTCCAAACATTATACATAATTTTAATTCTAAATGGATCAGATACATATGAGATTGACACCAACTAGCTGATTTGCTTATTATGGCTTAGTTTAGTGATTAATTTAAAATAAAATCCACTTAATACGGGATCTAAAACACTAAATCTTAGCCATAACTATCATTCTTATATTGGATGAATAAGACAAAAGTAATTACACCATATTTTATTCATAACTTTAATATCAAACTAGAAATTGTAAATCACATCACTTACCTAGTTACTCCATTCATCCTCCCTCTCCCTTATTCACCTTTATTCTAGTTCCTCCTCTAGTTCCTCCACCTAATGCCTTGAAGAATGGTAGAATTATTTGGCATAATGCAAAAATTCATAGAAACATTGCAAGGATTTATCTTTTGGTTGTTTCCATCATTAATGTTTGCCACTTCTCCTCCACTACTATGCATTACCCACCAAAAAGTATTTATACATTGAAAAATATTGTATACCATTAGGTAATTCTATAATACCACCACTAGGCCATTAAAATTTCTTTTTAATATTTAAACAAGGTAAATAATATTTAATTTCCCAAGGTAAGATGATCAATTAATAAATCCAGGCCCAACTAACCAATTCAATATTTAATCCTAATATTTTAGATAATACAATATACAAGATATTTAATCTAATTAACTATTCCATACTTTTTTCAATAAAATAGGGCATGCAATTAAATTCAAGTCCTGATTAACAGTCCTAAACTATCGACAACTAATCCTCCCCTTAGAGTGCCATCCACCATTTGATAAGTTGATCAACATTCAAATGAAAAATGAAAATCACATTCAAAATGCATGCACATGTACCATAATCATTGCATCATAAACTCCACTTATACCATCATAAAAAAATGAGCACTATTTCTCCAAGAATGTATCACCGATAGGTACCCTAAATCCTAGCATAGAAAAATTGGATATTACATCCTTGCACCTTAAAAAATACATCATCCTGATGGTTTAATCAACTTAGGATAGATTATAAACATAAAATAAAAGCCTCATAATTGTACAAATATACTATTGATCAAAAAGTACCTTTAGAAAACATGTGTTATTTAAAAAATTTACATTACTTCCATTTGACTTCCCATGAATGTAAACCAACAAGTTTACTTCCTCATCAAGAATTGGTTTGTTTTTTTATATTTATTCACAACCAATGCACATTATTATCAAGTTTTTCACAAACTTTGTTTAAGTTTATCACCTATTTCAATTAGAGAGAAGAGTAACAACATGTCCCGTATATGTTCCATACCACATATGTGAAATGTTATCACAAATCACATAATTATTTTTTATCAATCATATGCATATAATATCATCAAAAAAGATAAAAAATAAATGGCTAGGGAGAGTTCTAAAAATCCTTTTAGTCCCTCTTCACACCTCTCTTACCCAAAGATTGTTTTCATCATTTCCAAGAAAAGTGTCAGAGAATCTGCAAAGAATAATGTGTATAAGTCAATACTGTCACTACTCTACATAACTCTTGACAAGCATGACTCATCAATATTGTTGTTACTCTACATATATCTTGACAAGTATGATGATGAATAGGAACAGAAATAACTAAATATCTAATGTATATAAAAATATAATATTGAGGAATAAACATTCATCAATATACATGCTTATGGACATAAGACTTAATTTGACAAGTTCCCTTTGCCAAATATGAACTCATTAACTATTGAGTTAATATGAGATTAATTAGGATCCAATCCCATCTCTTAGTACTAATGTTCCTAATCCACCACTCATCCCTTAAGTCTCCTCGACCTAATGATCTCTAAAAAGTATACAAAAATGATAATGCAATCATATACTACTACTACTATCCAAGTAGTTATAAAATGGATAACATAAAAATATACTATCAAAACCTTTCAAAAAGTGCATATAGTATAATGTATGGCATAAACATTCCATAATTTGCACTAATCCACCACTAGGCTAACATAACTAGTATCCAATGTTACAATATAACCCATCTCCATCTCTCTCATAGTTAAGAGGAAATAACTCTAACATTAACATAACAAATAAGGCTAAGGATCATACCATCCTTACAACATATATAAATTGAACAAGTGAGATAATGCCTCCCTAGCTTGCTTAGAAAGTTACACAACAAGTCATAATATTTCTCACCTACTTAGTCTAACAAGATGCTCTCTACCTACTACTCTCCTACTTGTTCAAGACAAAAGGTACACCAAAGGCTCATCAAAACCACATGTTTTAAACAAGATGAAATCCATCCCAACATTAAATTAATTAGACAAATAGCCAAGATTATCCACAAGGGAAAACAAAAATCAAAGTTAAAAAACCCAATATAATCCAAAGAGTCATAAAGGAAAAAATAACTAAAAAACCCAAAATTGAATATAAAAATAAATATAAAATTAAAAATAAGAGATCCAATAATCAATAAAGTTTTGAAATACTAATTGGCTAAATAGCCTTGAAATCCATAATAAGAATAAAAACCATAAAAGAATGATTTCAATCAATGTATAATCTCAATCAAGAATCAACTTAAATTCAAGGTTTGCCACTTCACATGGTAAGCATTCACAAGGTTAGATACAATATAATGGAAAAAGTGTGGCTCTGAAAATTTTCAAATGGAGAGTAGGGTGATAGCATATCAATAACTAAAAACTCAACTATTTAATACCTTCATGTGGTATGAATAAGCATTTCAACCCAAGTTTCCAAACCCAATATACATTACCAAACTGGTAAGTGGTAAAATATCCCAATCCATTTTTTGAAATAGGATGGAAAATATTTAACCACATGGAGCATCAATTCATTCCATATATACAACTCCTTTATGCAGCAAGAAGTAGAATATACCATCCTATAAAGGCTATGGAATATTAGTGAAACAACTTTATAAAAATAATTCTCCTATAAAGGAACACTTAATCAACACCATGATAGATATGAATATACTCAATAGACTTATAATGATATCATTGCATGGTGAGAGAGTAATAACTCATCTCAATTCTATTTACGTGTCAAAACAACACCTCTTCCCAAACCAAGGGAACATATGGATTACCAATACATGAACAAACTACTAGCATATAGGAAGTCATTATAAAAATAAAACACACTCCTATACTATGAGGAGGATGCTCATCTCATTAGTGGTGTGAATTTCCAAGGAGTCTTCTATGATCTCCTCCCCTAAGATTGAAGTCCAAAAAACACAAAACTAAATCCACAATTCACACTTTCATATGTGAGAAGCATCCCATGCTTTTAAAACTCCCAATTCAAAAAACATAAGTGGTATTAGAGACTCATTTATAATGTAAAATTTTTAACAATCCTCAAGGTACTTGATCTAAGTAATCACAAAGGTTCTAGGAATCAGTTGTTTATGAACTATGCTAGGTACTCACCTACCCAACATGGCATATAACAATAACTTATAAGACATTTGGTCAAACTAAACCTTTAATAACTTTAATAAAGTACATGTACTCCCAATGACACTCACTCTATGATAGGAATCCCTAACTCAAAAAGGGTCATAAAAAAAACATCCCAACTTCAATACTCATGTGTCATATCCACTAGATTGCCTTGAATTTAGTCTTCTTTAGGTCAAATCTAAAATCATATGATCAAATCATTCCAACCAAATCATATAATCAATTGATGACAACCTCTTGAAGGAGGGAATGAAATAACACACTAGGAGTCAAAGTACATTGACACTCTTAGATGATTGACAAAATTAATCACTATAGAATGCATCCCCTTATGCAAAAAAATACAAAAAATCAAGGGTGTGTAACACTTGCACTACTCATGAAGCCAACTTCAATGATGGTCAAAAATCCCCAAGCCAAACAAGGTGTATAATGGTAATGAAAATGATACATTACAATCCCCGACACAAACATCTAGTATGGTACCCCATGTCACTAGATCCCACATGCATTTTCATTAACATGTACTATAAATAGAATGCAATTCCCACACAAGAAAGGATACCTCA
This sequence comes from Torreya grandis, assembly GCA_037957365.1. Classification (NCBI taxonomy): domain Eukaryota; kingdom Viridiplantae; phylum Streptophyta; class Pinopsida; order Cupressales; family Taxaceae; genus Torreya; species Torreya grandis. Next base: position 578,814 of record JARHVA010007007.1, read on the forward strand.
AATGGTTAACACCATCCACAACTCAGATAACAAAATCAATGCCAATATTTATGTTATAAGAAAATAGAATATAAACCACCAAAATATAGGTGTACTCTTATCATGAGCATGTTTAACTATGAGGAGGTACACCCACTCCAGGTTACTACTCCCTCTAATTTTGAAAAATAATTATCATAAATCAATGTTATTACCATTCACAGGCAAACCACCTAATTGGGCACCTCTATCATAAAATCAAATATTTCCTATGTTTAATTTATCTCCTTACAGTCAAATAACTCCACATTCATGAATGCAAGGTACTAATTAGCTGCATAGCATTACCAAATAGTGAAATGCCATCCCATGGAAATTATAACATCAAGAGAAAACATTCCAACTTAATACATAACATGATGCAAATAGAGAATAAAAATAGATAATGCCCGTACATGGCACTCTAGTACCTCAAAAATAGCCCTAAAACTATACCAATTCACATGATTGGTTGTCATATAACTTAACTACCATTAATTATCTTTTCTCGCAAAGAATATCCTTTTCCAACATGGATCATTGAAGGTATACATAAAAAAATTATAAAATTCAAAAAATGTCTGAGTGTTGATCACTGACAACTTCCATCTGCTACAAATATCAAAACTATCAATATGAATCCATGTAATCACCATGAAGAGAAAACTATGCATTAATTAGATATATTGTCAATCCATAGTCTAAATGGATCATTTTCACCATTCCATCCTAGGTTGTGGTAAGAATAAAGCAAGTTTATTTAAACCTTATCATAGGATTTCATCCATTACCACATGCTGTAGAGTCTAGCATATATGGGCATCTTATGATTACATTAGGAAAAACCATGTCCACGACATGTAAGCACAAGTGGGTCACTTCCACAATTGACATTGTAGTGTCATGGATAGAAACCATAGTGCTAAACAAAATATCTGAGCTACTAAATTATAACTTATCAATTAAAAGCATAATATAATAACTAGGTAGAATACTAGAAGGAGGTACTCCCTCTCATTAAGCCTTCAAGGTTTTGTTCATCCCCGAACCTTTATTCTTTACAAGTCTAGCTTGTGCATTAGGTTTTACCCAGCCAAATAACACTTATTATATCAGAATAACACACCTTCTTAAATAGTGATAATTCATCCCCTGAGTTAGATGAAGGTGGTCCTTAGGTGTGGGTACAAGTTATTTAGCTCGACATCTTGAGCGACTTCAACTATGCACCCTTTGTTAATGTTGTTATGTTGATTATACCATTTCCTCTAATATATCTAAAACCAATTATAGAGTTTGAATGATGTGCAAGTCAATTTCATATAATTATGCAAGTAATGGTTCTTACCAAAACCTATGGCTATGCTTTCATCGTGATACTTTATGTAAAACATACACGAGAGTAGCAAAAGTTTAGAAAGATCAAGAGTAAACAACTAATTATACCATCACTCCTAGTGTTTAACTAAGGCTCTATGACATGTAAAAAATATCATCCAAGATAAATGGAATTTCTTAATAAAATCTCTTAACATAAGCCTCATAGGATATCTATGGTGATGTTGCACCATCGACACTAAAGAAGAAGAATCCAAATTTGCACTACCTTCTAGGAGATATCACTAGATGTCATGCTGGTAAAAAATGTCATGTCAAAGAAATATCAATCTAGGTTTTAATCTCAATAAGTAATAACTTTAAAATATGTTTCACAGAGTCATGAATGAGCACATTAGGTTGGGATTTGAACCTAGAGCTTTGATAACACAATGTAAAAACCCTTCCAATTAGGTACCAAAAAAATGTACCATATTTTTTTGTTAATATAATTTATCAAGAGGGTATTCTTACTTATCTTTCCTTCTTACATATCCTTCCTTAATTCAGCAATGTGTGAATTTTTATCTTTAGTTGAGTCAGTGTTGGCACTGAACATGACAACTAGGCACTAAAATTCCACACAAGCCAAGATCCCTCAAATTGATCCTAGATATTTTAACCCATTATAGTACATTATGGAATTAGTTTAGGAAAAATAATCATAGCATTCTTTAATAAAACTATCATAATTGGCATATATAAACATACTGACACATTCCATGTCTAGTTCACAACGCAATAAATTGTTTAGAAAATAACTAATAAAAATACCTTTACTAGGATAAATGTGGTTTTGGAAACTCTACCAAATTGTCTCAGCTATATTTTACAACTATAATCCTAAATAACCAATCCTAAATAAATATAATGCCAAAATGACTAGGTGTTCCAAACAGAGTTTAAAATAGAAAGGATGATCTATCCAATATTTTTTTATCACTTTGGGTTTGGATTTGGGTCGTTAAAAATTTAAAATGACTTAATTTGTATTTTTTAAAGTTTTTATATTAATTTAAATCTAAATGAAAATATTATCAGCCTTTAGTGTTTCAAAATTTTGACTGTAACTATTTTAGTAGGTTGATTCTGAATTGATTTCACGAGCTGGACAAAATTAAAACAATGCAAAATCTTAATAACACTTCCTATAATTGAGTCTATAAAACAAAATATAATCAAGGTAGAAAGTTACTAGATGAATTTATAATATTTCTTATGTTAGACATAGAGCTTACAAGTTTTAGACTCAAATAATCTCCAATTTAGGTATTAATTTGAGCTTTCTTTTTGAACTAATTTTAGCTGATTTACAAAAATCAATTTATCAATAAAATCTCTAAAACTCATTATCTCAAGTTTAATTGATCACAAAATTTACTATCGATTCAATTTAATTTAAGATGTTCTAATAGGTAACTTATCATATAATTTGCATTATATCTCTAAGGGAGATTTGATCCACATTGCTTAATTTTTTAAGCCACAGAAGTTGACATTCTAAACTTATAGATCATTTTAATTCCTTTTTAAAAATCATCTATAGTTACTTCTCATTACCTAGGAGTTCGTTTCATACTCTTTAAGGACTTCATAATGCTAGAATTAAAACATAATCATATGAATTCTATGTCATACACTAGATTTGATTTTAATTTGTATACATTTTTATTAATAACATATGTACAATAATTTCACTAAACTGGTATAAGACTCTTAGACTAAAAGTTTCATAATTTGTAATTCAATATATAATGGTTTCTTAAATCCATAATTTTAAAAAAATGAATAAGTCTTGCCACTAACTTATTTACTAGTCTAGATTGTAAATCATAAATCTATCATATCACACTGAGATTTAAGGAGTGGCTATATCAAATTTACCTCCTGGTTACATTCTTGCATCACCTAGTTACTCTTCTATGACTATCATTTTATACTAAATATTCTACTAAGATTACAATTAAACATAATAAATTAAATTTCTCATACAACTCATCTTGGTCCAATAAGTTTTCACTATGAAAGTGATCAACTTGGATCAATCCTAAATACCATATTTACAAGATTTAGGTACTATCATAACCAAAATTAAATTAGATAAGATAAATATATATAACCTAGGTAAACATGAACAATAGATATATGCTTTTCGACAAGTATTAAACACAATACCATTCATTATCATAAAAATTATTGATATATTTTATTCTACTTTATGATACAATACAAATAATCACTCTTTGTGTCCTAACATATCTGAAAAGTATATAAACTAAATATATGAATTATTCACTTTATTTTATCTTCCATTGTACCTACATAATCAATAAGTGCATCAGCTCTAAGTTGGCACATAATTTTCATTAAAACTTCCAAAATGATATTCAAATAAGATATACATAATTTGTAGCATAAATACATCAATTAAATCAAATATAATATCAAATCAAGATTCATTCTAAGTAAGTACCCCTATTAGTACAAATCAAAGACCCTATATAGATTTACTAATTTACTACTCCTATAGTAGTGAATTCAAAAACAATTTAAATAATTTATTATGGGTATTCTGAATGGGTGACTTAAACTGTTCACAACTCTAGAAGGTATTATCACTTACTCTTTCAAGCCTATATCCCTTCATGACACCTCTATACTCATTATGACCTAGGAATTACCTAGTAATGTCTCATGTTTTTGTCTAATTATTGGTGTAAAAATAATTAACTCTCATTTTCTATGAGATAGAGTCATTTGTAAGAATTGATGTAAGATTTAAGGTATCATATATCTAAATTAGGGAGTTTGTAATTGACACTATTTTATTCTGGTATCCTGGTGATTGGCCACTGCCATGCCCCATTTAAGTAATGTAAAATCAAATTTTATGGCTGCTACGCCTCAAATGTCTACCCACATATTTGTACTAAAAATATTTACAAGTAAATTGAAAACTAATCATAGATATATGGATTAGTTGAGATTTCCTAGATAGGCATGTAAGCTAAATGTGGAAATATATAAAATAACCTACTGTTATTTTCCAAAATGCCAAAAAGTAAGTGTATCCATATACCAAAACTCTAGTCCTTAATGTAATTCGATAAATATTCCTTATAAACAAGCTAAAATTTGATGATTTAGACGAGCTCTTAATAGAACACAGACTCAATAATTTCTATTTTAGTAATGAAATATCTTTTAATTCAAATGAAGTAAAGGTACAGATGTTTGCAATTCGTGACACACATTGCACTTGAAATACGTATATATCTTATTTTTATATAGAGGTAACTTGATAACCATATCATTCCATATGGTGTATTAGTAATGAGACATTTTGGTAAATGGTTCGCTTGGATTCATAAATTTTCACACATTGAATAATTTAGTTTAATTGAATATATTTCATTACTAATAACAAGTTTAACTTAATAACAAGAAAATATCAATCAAACAATGCTAGCATACATATCTTAGATAAATATATGTAAAATACATCGATTGATATCATTCTCGAGGCACTCACAATACAATATGATATAGATACTTCGAGAATGATATCTATTGGCATATTTTACATAGATTTATCTAAGATATGTATGCTAGTTGTAATTATTTATAAATATATTACAGTAAAATCTATATATTACTTATAAATTAATTATGATTATCTAATACTTATATATATATATATATATATATATATATATATATATATATATTATGATTATTTATTTATTAATTATGATAAAATAAATTAATTCTGATTATTTGTAATATGATTATTTATTTATTAATTATGATGTTGTAATATATTGTAATTGATCAAGTGGAAATCAATTTCACACTAAAAGCAATGAAGGAAGTTGTATAGAAAAACAATGAGAAAAGAAGTAATTTTTAAAATATTAAATGTAAAAACTTTGCATTTTATCTCAATGAGAAAAAAAAATAATCGTTAAAACATTTAATGTAAAAAGTTTGTATTTTATCTGCTCAATACGGAATCACAGTTTAATTTACTCCTTTTTTTACTCTTATTTAATTTTTATTTCTCCCACTTTACTTTATATTTTTGTTTATATTTTTGGTTTGAATTTATTTGAATTTATATGTTTTTTATTTTTTTAGAACCGTAATGTTTATTGTTTTAATTTTTAATTTAATCTTGTTGGATTTGATATAATTAAATTGTTTTATTTTTTATTTTATAATGTCATTTTTCAAATAATCAAATGCTAACATTCTCATGCCATTATAGCTCCCACCTACTACCCCTAGACGCCATTGTCGGAACACCTTATGTGTAATATAAGGAACACAGATTATAATATTAATTTTATTTTTACACTTTTGGTATTTAAAATTTATGAGATTATTTTTTTATTATCTATATTAAACATTAATAAATTTTAAGGAAGACTTGGTATTATAATGAAAAACTAGTAAACATTAAGACAATCTATAATGTTTAAATCCATATAGGTAGACTTGGTATTAACATTGCCAAATTGGATAACTATAGGCTGAAAATACATATCTATTTGGATGCATACTCTAAATTGAAATTTATTGCCTTAAACATGGATAAATCATAACTAAGATGCATATCTAATAGGTGTCCAAAGGACTGCAAATAGAATAGAGGTGAAAGGCATCCCAAGGCAGCGTGAATAAATTCATATATCCAAATACCTTGATCAGACAAGAGGATAAAAATTAAATCAAAATAGGACGTCTCCATAAGGGTGTTGTATTCACAAAATTTTAACACAAATATTGATTTCTCTCCTCACATCATTCCAAACATTATATATAATTTTAATTCTAAATGAAGTGCAAACATATTATATTAATGCCAACTGGATGATTTGATTATTATGGCTTAGTCTAGGGATTAATGTGAAATTTAATAAATTTAATAGGGGATCTAATGCACTAAATATTATCCATAAATATCATTCTAATATTAGCTGAGCTAGACAAAAGTATTTACACCATATTTTGTTCATAACTTGAATATCAAACTAGAAATTGTAAATCACATCACTTGCTTGGTTACTCCATTCATCCTCCCTCTCCCTTAATCACCTTCCTTATAATTCCTCATCCATATTCTCTTCCACATATTACCTCTAATAATGGCACAATTATTTGTCATAATGCAGACATGCACAAAAACATTGGAAGGATTTATCTTTTGGTAGTTTCCATCATTAATGTTTGCCACTCCTCCACTACTATGCATTACCCACCAAAAGGATTTATCTGCTAAAAAAGTCTATCTACCATTAGGTAATGATATAATGCCACCACTAATCCATTTCAATTTATTTTTAATACTTAAACAAGGTAAATAATATTTAATTTCCTAAGGTGAGATGCTCAATTAATAAATCCAAGCTCAACTAACCAATTCAATATTTAATCCTAAGTTTATAGATAGTATAATATATAAGATATTTAATAAAATAGGGCATGCAATTAAGTTCAAGTCCTAACTAATAATCCTAAACTATCGATGACCAATCCTTCTCCTGGAGTACCCTCAATCATTTGATAAGCTAATAAAAAATCAAATAAAACATGAACATCATGTTAAAAATGTGTTCACATGTAACAAATCTAATTCATCACAAACTCCACTTATGCCATCATCTAAAAATGAGCACTAGCTCTCTAAGAGGGTATCACTGATAGGTACCTTAAATCCTAGAAGAGGAAAATGGGATGTTAGATAAATTCAATATAATAATAATCTATAAACATAAAAAAATATAAAATTTGGGTTAATTATCCCAAAATTGACCTTCATTTATTTTATTAAACATAATTGGGGCATTAGTTTCTCATATTTAGAAAAATAATGATCTACAAACAATGAATAATTACAAACATGGGTCAATTATATGCACATAGTCCCAAATTGTACTTCATTGCTCAAATTGATCCTATATGGGACCTTGATTTGTCAAATTCAATCTAATAATGACCTAAAAATAGAAATAAATAAAAAGGGTCAATGTGTTTCTATAATCCTAAATTAGACTCTATTTCTCTAAAATTACACTCAATTTAATTTTATTGGTTTTACAACTAAGTCTTAGTAGTGAAAATATTGGTTAATTTGAAAATAATTGCACCATTCATTGTCCTTAATTTTTTTTTATGAGTCAAATTTCATCAAAATTCACCCTTGTTGACTTATAACACTTGGTTAATTTTCATCTCATTACAACCTATTGGATATAATTGATCATTAGTGATCACATTCAACCATTGATAACAATAAATATAGTCAATTTTGGGTAAATAATACCCTTAATTGACTCTAATTTATCTTTATTGGTCACAATTATCCATTTTTAGCATAAAATTTGGTTTATTTTTGGATGTAAACACCTAATTATGGTGCAAGGTCCTTTTCCATAGTGTATTTACCATATTCTTTCATGCTTGCTGCACTTGTGTATAATTACTTGTTTTTATGACTTCCCCTACCCCACAATACTTCTCACTTAGTCATAATTCTTCAAAATATTTCTAATAATTATCTAAATATATTATATCTTAGCCATTAACCTATTTTCATACTTATGGGTATGTTTCTACTTGAACCTCAAACCATAATTTTGCATAGGTTAGGATCATTGGTCTTGAAAGCTTGCCTTGGGCAAGGTTGGTGTTCCTACTGATCATATTCTTAATCATTTATTATGGGTCCTTATGACTTTAGTTGTTATTTTTTTACCTTAATTTTCACTTCCTACTATTTCCTATATCAACCTAAATACGTATGATTTCCTAGATCATCATATTAATACCAAGTCAACTTAAGCCATATGGATATGAATGAGAGAGAAATATAAGAGAAGGTAATCAATCATCCATTAATATAATTCATAATTGAGTTTACTTCCATCTTATTGATGAGGGTTTTATCCACACCAAAGACATTTAAGGGGTAAGACCCTCTTATTTTAGGACCAGTGACGAATCACTCTAAGGCACGAGTTGTGAGTATTTGATTTAATAAATAACTACTTGGTGGAATAGTGGTTATTTATCTTGGATGGTTTGAATATGACTAATGTCTAATGTATGACCTAAATATTCTAAAATTTAACCTTAAATGGATTAAATTATCTAAACTAAGGTGGATTATATTAACAAACAAATAATAAGAAGTAAGGGTGGGGAAAAAGGGAAGGGGCTCTATGACTTAGATTGAAGAATAAACCCTTCTAAGTTGAACTAATATACTATGTTGAGTATGTGTCATTAACTAGTGTATGCTACAAGTTAGCTACCAACATAAAACACAACAAACCTAGTGAAGAGTTTCAAAAAATAATTTCAAAATAAGCCTATGATCATAATCAAAATATATTACTATTAAAAAATTGTTATGTATATTTGAGTGTCTAACAAGATGTAAGCATGACTTATAATCATAAATAAAATGAGACTAACACAAGGTATAATATAATCACTAGAATAAAACACACACACATAAATTTCATATGGTATTTTCAACTTAATGGGAATTCTTCAAATAAAACACAAAAATTTAGATAAGATAATAAATTTACACATATTTAAAAATAGTCGTATAAATTTTTCACTTGCATTAATTTTCCAAAATTTCTCTTCCCTTTACAATGAGTAATATTAATGTATATGTAGGCTTTGGATGGGCACAAACTCAGCTTCAAAGCTTGGTTTCATGTTTAAAAAGTATAAAAGCAAAACATGTCTTAATTTATCTCAAATACTTTTCATGTACAAAGGTTTTTTGATATATAAAAAAATATTTCATAAATGTCTAATGAAAAAATTAGACAAACAAACCACTTTATGCTTTCTGAGTAGAAGTACTAGTTATGAGTGGAATTAAATTAGTTGAAACTCCAGTTAAAGTCACTTTATTGGTTGAAATAAAAAATAGATGTTGATGTTGTAGTGGAAACCATGGCTAATGGAGGATGTAATATTATATAACTTGTCATATCTATAGAAAAATATGTAAATTTAGTTGCAATCGAAGTAGAACCTGAAGGTGCATGCAAGGGAAATGAAATAGAGATAACTTGAGAAAATGCAACTCTAATTGAGTTGTCCACTAATGTATGTATTAGAACAAAGGATTCAACTATCGATGATTTATACAATAATGATAAGACTCATGCATGGGTAACCAATTACCTTTATTTATCAATGTTTCCTTTCTCTTTATTCCTTTTATATCATGTTGAGCATGATGTATGATCTAATTCTATAACTTAAAAATTAATAATATGCATTCTGAATAATTTATTGATTTTTCATAGCACTTTCCCATGTAGACATAGTGAAACTTGAAAATATTCATTAATTTATTGTGTTTGGTCTACTTTTTCCTCAGTAAACATAATCAAGTGAATGAATTGATCACTACTTCCATGAGCAATGTTATGAATCCTTGTAAAATTACTCGTAGAGGACTGAAGTTGACTATCAGAAGATGTCTAATTTACCATTTGACCATGTCTTGTGTATATAGTGGAGATGAGCATATTTCCCAATAGTTCAATTTCCTTCTTCTCTTGGGTTGGTAGATGGGTAACCGAATATTTCATTTGATTATGCCACTCCATGAGGTCAATTTTTTTACAATTTACATAATTATGAGCTAGATTTATGTCCTTGAGTAGCAAAAAAATTAAGATTAAGGTATGACTCATCTCTTATTACCTTATAAATGTTATATAATTTGGAATTTATGACCTTAAAATATTCATTGAAATTCATCACATTTCCCCATTATGTGTGGGAGTCAGCCCTAGCTATGTGTATAGAAATTATAAGACCATAGAGGGACTAGGTTATATTATGAATCTTTTCCACTAAAGTGCCTCCACTCTAGGTTGAGATTCCAATATATTATTAGATTGTTGTAGACCATGGAAAATTTTATTGAGAACCCCACTAGTAGTATCAACTACAAATATTGGATCTTATTTAACCTCATCATATTCTCTAGGCTTTGTTTTCCTTTTCTTAGTTAATGTGAATAGTTAATCTTTCCTTAGGAAGTCTATCTGATTAACCCTTCTTGAGATATTTATCCTTCTAACCCTTTTCACTTTGTTTTTTATTTATTCAAAATTTAGGGTAATTTTTGAGTCTTTAATAATATATAAATTCTACCGAGACAATATTTTTGTTTGTAACTATTGCATCCATGGTAGTATCAAAATTGGTCCCATAGAGGAGGTTGAAACAAGGGATGAAAGGGTTGAGGTGAATTATGGAGGTGTAATGAGTAATAATGGGTTAAGTGAAGTGGGTATGATTGGAGATATGGGAAATAGAGATCTACAAAATGGTAGGTCAACCATTTTCTCTCTAAAAACCTTAATCTGAGTTGGGATGTTCATTATTTATTTATGACATTAAGAGAGTCCATAATTATGGTGACCACATGGGATGTTTTTAGAGTTCTTGTAGTCATTAGAAGTACCAACTAGGTTGAGGCATGACTCTCTAATGGATAGCTCATAAAAATGGACTGGGAGACCAAGTCATGAAACCTTAGGGTTTGGAAAATAAAAGACATAGGATTAGATGGATTTGTTTGTGTAATGCTAACAATAGTTAAATAAACAATACGTTGTGTGATGGAAACATTTATTCAAGTTTTTATCACTTGTACAATTGGAATAAATTTTATATTGGAAATAAATGTAAAAAAATCAACTGAAGGAATAACAGTGGAAGCAACAAAAACATTAACTAAATCGATTAGAATAGTGATAATTGAAGAAATTGAAGTGTTAGTTGAAGTAAAAAAGGTATCAATGGGAGATATAAGAATGAAAATAGGATTATAAGAAATTCTGACCAAAGAGACATTAGGAATTTCATCATTACTCACTTTCACATTTAAAACAAGACCTTTTTCCTCTACATTTATTGTTGAATCAACTGAAATAGACACATGAATAGAAGTAGGGATTGAGGTTTTACAATTTACCCATGTAGGAACATTTTGAAATATATTAGATACATGTGAAAGTCATGTCTAGTGATGCAACTTGGAATTATGGTATGTATTTTAGAATTTCCTTCAATGTAACCCTTAGAGGTTGTAAAGTAATTATAATAGTTCATCAAACCTAATAAATCATAGGAGGTCTTGTTGTTGAAAGCATGGGAGGAGGATAAGGTGGTTGATAAATAACTTTGATGGGCATGATTGATATGAATCATTAGTGGTAAAAGTAAATATCACTTTAGGAATTAGAGGAGATCCACCCCTATCCAGAGGATAAGTTTTTTGCCATGTAGTATTCTATTTGTGAATATTTCTAGGTATTTTATTTTTTATTTACTCATCAGTCTCCTTTTGGGACTTTACTTTCTCAAAATGATTCATCTAAAATTTATATAACCTTATAAGAAAAGTATCATATTATAATCTTTGTGTAATTTACATCAGCATTTGGGAAGCTTTCATCCTACTTGAGACCTAAGAGTCATCATCCACATTGAGAAAAATTTAATCATGCTCATATTATTTGTGAACATAGGTGGTTCTGAATCTTCTCTGAAAGCTTTGTATGTGGTTAGCCTCTATACCCATAGAATCATAATGTTTAAATTCCACTAATTTTAGATTGAAATAAGTTTTATGATGAGAATATTTGGAAAAATAACCCCATTGATGAAATTTTGTCCTTCATGTGTTAAGTATTTATTGGTGTACAATACCCAATTTGACCCTTTTGTAATTATAATCTATGCTTCAAGATAATTGGTATGTTATAACTTGCTTAATTGATATATCTAAGACCATTATGAGTAAGTAAAAAGGAAAAACTAATATACCTTATTCTATTATAACTATGTGGTTAGGGTAATACCAATAGTTTCCAAGAGACTCGAGTTACATATTTATCTCATCAAACAACCTTAGCATTGGTTGTGAATTACCAACTTTAAAGATTATATGATAAAATTTATCTACTATTTTTTGTATATTATTTCTGAACTTATGTATGTGAAACATGTCATAGTTGTCACATATTATATTATCTCATTTAGGTTCCCATGGGGATGAACTAGTAGAGGTTATAGTGGCACACACTGCATCCAATAGATATGACACCATATAAAACTTTTCATCTTGTCTACCTTGGGGACTCCTCTATATCTTTAAATTATGACTTATTATTTCCCCTATTATATGGAGACCCTTGTATTTTAATATTATGGATGTGAGGGGAGCCTAAACCTTGTTGACATGGGAAATGGAGGAATCTCTATGGAGCTAGTTTAATAAATCCATTGCAATAATAACACATGGTCTGAACTATGAGATTATGATTCAACTAATTTTCCTCTTTTTAACAAAATTATCAGGGTTAGATTCCCAACCTATAACTTTTTTCCTGAGCTCATGGTTCTAAAACTACTCATGAACTACCTCTTGGATGTAAAAGGTGTATGGTCTTGGAAATCTATAATACCTCTCAAATCCAATCCCAACTGTATAATCCATTGGCACTTGACTAAATTGTATTTTAAATATGTCATCAATGTACATGCCAATAATTAAAAAATTAAACATGACATCAATACAAGAAAATACCTCAGACTTAACCACCACTTTGTGTAGTCTAACTTCTTGAATGCCAAATAGGGAATCAATGTATATTCCATTTATAATAGAGATAAGTTGTCTTTGTCAGTGTAATTTCATTCTACATGAACCTATTAATATATGGATTAATAGTGAGGTAACATTCTACCCAAAGAATTCAAGTCAAATTTTGTGTCCTTGTACTCTTGATTGGTTCTAAAAAAAAAGAGATGGAACAAGAGTTTGGTCTTTGGCTGTCATTTTAGTAATTTTCTAAGCTTGATGTTTGATTTAATAATTGGGATGAATAAATAATGTTAAAATTGATTTGGGTAAAACATATCCTAATATGAACACTGAATCCATGGTTATAATCTCGTTTGTGGGAATAAATTACTACTTAGTAGCCTATGTAAACTATCTTTCCATCTTGAATTTTAATTTTATGACACACACTTTCATGGGGATTTATTTGATAGGTTTCAATTTATCACATCATTTAGGATCTTAGTCACTTACATTATCTTTATTATGTCCATTTTATGCTACATTGTGTAGTATACTACTTCATACCGATTATTTGTCATATGCTTATCTTTATGTTGGCAACTGACTATGAAAATAATGGCACATTGCAACTGACTGTGTAATTAATAATATGTGGAAGATACTTATGAAAATAATGACAATTGATAGTGTGTCATTTTAAATGGCATACTCCTCTTTGAACTAGAGTTTGAAACTAATTTTATTATCAAGTTTGAGGGGTAGATTATAGGACCAAGACTATACACAAAGGTGGGCTTCCACTCTCTAATCTATAGTTATGCTTTGTTTCCATATAGATATATAGGAACCTCCTTGTTAGGTATCGAAGTAACTATATACATAGTATATTCCATCTATAATATGAAGACACATGACATGATCTCTTGTTCAATATGTATGTTAATCTATAAGTGTACAAAGCTATGAGATAAAGACACACACCAAGATCTTAGTTAGTCGCACTGTCACAACCTTCATAGTGTAGTAATTTTTATTTTAGATCTATAATGTTGTAAGATGAATAAATGTGGCATAATATTATGTAGTCATATATTCATAGGCATCGTGACTTAGTTTTTCTCAAATAAAGGTATGCAACATTTTGAAATGAGGACACATGGTGTAATATTTATTAGTCACGATATCATGAGTATTTCTGACTTAACTTTTTGGAATTTATTTTTGATGGAGAGAGAAAGAGACCCATTTTATAGTGAGTGGAAATGGTTACTCAATATGTTAGTGGAAATGATCTTTGATGTAATGAGGAAGAGACATTGTGCTTAATAGGGGTGTTAGTGTAGGATTTTTCCCATTATGTGGTTTTACCTAAATGGTCTAAATAGCTTAATTAGGATAATAATAGGTCATTAGAGAAAATTTAATTTAATTCATTTTATAATTGTGAGTTGAGTTAATTAAATTTTTGTATGACTTAATTACTCACTATATAATGCACCTTCCTATTTAATTTTTGTCTAATGAATTAATGTTAATACAACTTTTATTTTAAAGACAAACATCTTTCATTTTGAGTTGTTCTATAGATTTCACTACTCCATATAGATTCAACCTCGTGCATTCGACCCTGTGTATTTTGATCCTTGATCATGGAATACTCCAACATGGTCTCATAAATACACTATTATATTAATCCATTGATTCTATTATGAGATCTTACATTCTGGCGTGTTTGGGATTTTTCATTGATTTTAGTTTTCTAGGGTTTGGTGGGGTTTCTCATAAATCCATGAAAATATACATAACTAGATTATATAAGTAAACAATAGATAGTTCCATTAGATTTACAATGTGGAAAAACTTGGGAATGGCTATAAACATGACCTAGTTTCATGACAGTCAATTTTTGGCCATTTTTGGAGGGTTTCAAGGCTATTTTTTGAAATCTACAAATTCTATACATATAGTGAATTTGAAGAGATTTTTTTTTTGGTTTTATAAGTTTGTTAAGAAATCAAGTGGGTATTTGTCATATTTTGGAGAATTCATATAGAAACCACATTTTTGGACTTTTTCAACTCGATGAAAATTTTAACCCTCATAGGTAGGGTTGATAGTTGGTAGACTTTTATTGATGGAAAAACAAGTCCGTGTATACATTTGGGTGATTGCATGCACACTCCATAGAATTAAAAACCCCTATTAGCACCTTTAACAACCTTCAATAGAATTTGACCTCTCGATGGACATTTACCCATGCACAAGCACCTGTTAGGTTCTGACCCCTACACAAGCACCCATTAGGGTCCATACCTATATGAGCACCTATCTATTTCTAGATTTTACATAATCACCTATTGAATTTTAGGCCCCTATGTGAGTAATTATTAGGCTATACCCCTTGCATGAACTATTATCATGTTCTGACCCCTACCTAAATATCCTATAGGCATTGACACCTACATAGACATGATCCAGACTTTGGCCCTCTTGCATGTAAAACCAATGGACTCTGACCCCTCCATAAATACATTGTGGGTTCTGTCCACCCTACTTACATGAAGCAATCTTAAATTTTGATTCCTATGGTCTTAGCCCCTTGGTCATATGGTGTGGTCACATGAAGGGGGATTAAATTTTTATTCTTACTAGTGTTGGATTAACCTTAGAACCCAATACAAACTTTTTAACACCCAATATTTTTCAAATTTTAAAACGTGAAGATTTCCCTTGCCATAAAGAAATTCAAATACGCATAAATTTCAACCTATTGGTCCTTTTGAGGTGTCATTTTTTAAAAGTGTAAGTATTTCTGAGCTCTACATATTGGTAATATTCTCATGCCTTGTACACTTTAACATCTATAGATTTAGGGGGTTGCATATTCCTAGTCTTTAAACACATGCATTTTAACACATACTTCCTTTTTGCATCATAGATTAGAGTTCAATTCTCATTCTTACACTATTAAACTATCACGAGTGGAAATTAAAAGTGAAAGTACTCTTGAGGAGCAAAGTATTACACCAAATCACAATGGGTATTAAAAAGGAACTAACACTTGAGGTAGATAAGTTGAAGTGGTTTAACATAAGTGATGAAGCCTATAGTCTACTATGCCTATATATGTCTCCCAACCTACTCTTTTATATTGAATCTACCACTACTCCTAATGAAGTATGGACCATATTAGAAAAAATATTTGGTAAGGAAGACATAATGGGAGATCATGAGTTAGAGAATGGGCTCATTAGTTTGAGCTTAGGTGATTTTGATACTATACAATACTTGTTCAAAAAGTTCAAATCACTCAAGATATAGTTAAAAGTATTTGACATTAACAAAAAGATGATCAATTGATTCTTTTCATCTTTTCCAAATTGGGATCTGACTATTTTGTCTTTATTTCTACCTTCTATGCCACCAAGTGTGCCCTTAGATCTACATGGACCATGTCATCCTTGGATGAATTTGCTACTAAGTTAACTAAGGAGAAAGATAAAATAATTAAAATGGGTACACTAAATTCATCTAAATCACATGCATTAATTGTGAGTCATGACAAATATAAGGCTTCTAATATCAAATAGAATAAATAAAACAAGGACATAAAGCAAAGAAAGGGTCATAAATCTGATGCCAAGTATAACACATCAAAAGCGTCCTCTTTAGATGGGAAACCCAAGAAAGAGAGACTCACATGTGGATACACTAAGAATTATGGGAATGATGAATCCAAATTCATGAATAAACATATTGACTAACTGAATAAGATGATTTAAAATCAAAACATAAATACCTCATGGTAAATTTTAGTGGTGAATATTCATTAATTCATGAATATTCCAATTTTTATATTTTGGTTTTGATGATTTTTTAGGGTCGATAAATGGTACCGAATCACCAAAATTTTAGGGATATAAATTATTTTTGGGGTTAGCTCACCAAAACTTTATAGAATTATCTTAGAAATTAGTTTATTCACATTTTGATATAAATTATTTTGGGGCTCCAATAGAGTCATTTGATGTAACCACTTGGTAGAGCCATTTGACCCAATTATTTGCTAGATCCATTCAAACTTACCATTTAGTAGATCTATTTGACTCAATTGTTCTATATTACAACTTAGATGAGCCATTTGACCCTACTATTTAGCACAACTATTCGATAAAGTATTCAGCCTAGTTATTCAATAGAGCGATTTGGCCTAGCCATTCAACCCTATCATTCAATTGAGATATTTGACCCTATAATTTGGCCAAGCTATCGAGACCAGTAATTCATCCCAATAATTTAGCTTTGACAGGACATAAATCATGGTGTTAAAAAATAAAGCCTATCTTATAAAAACCCCAGTTGGGTGGAAAACCTAGAAAGCAAAAATAAATTTTGGACCTGTTGATTTGTCAAGGCTATGAATCAGATTCACCTAAATGAAATATCATGGGGTTTTAGATATGGGCTCTTAAAATTTACCCTATAACGTCCTTGATTATTCTAATCAAAGTTCATCAACATAAGAATATTCTAAGGCCAAAGACAATAAGGAAGAAAAAGATAAAGGCAAAGCACTTATTTTAATTATGTCCCAAACTTCCACATGGGTTATTGATTTTGGTTCATCACACTACATGGATTCATCATAATACATGTTATCATCCTTGGAGCCTTGTTTTGTACCTTCCATATTTTTGGGTGATAATACTTCTACTGAAGTTATTGGGAGTGCATTTGTTGACATGAATGATGTAACATTTCATGGTGTTCTATGTGTTCCCTCTTTATCCACCAATATCCTATATGTTTATCAAATCACTCATATTGTTTTAGGAAAGAAAGTAGAGCTCACACCCAATTTAGCGATTATTAAATTAAGAAAATAATGATATTATTATTATATTTGGGAAAGTAGATCACTAATCATGATTGTTTACTTTCTCACATTTTACTCCTAATCAACCCTCTATTGCATTTCTCAATCATTCATATTAGGTGAGTAAATTATGAAATAAGTAATTCATCCATCTCAATTATTGCTACCTGGAACAACTCAATCATCATGACATGGTTTTAGGGTTTCCATAAGTCATGTTTTATGATGGAATTTTCCAAGGTTGCATACTTGGTAAGCATCCTAAGGAGAAGTATGACAAGGTCAAATCACAAAGAGCTAAAAAAATATTGGAGATTATATCCACACTGACATTAATAGTCCATTTCTAAAACCTTCATTCAATAGGACTAAATACCTACTTACTTTCATTGATGAATTTTCAAGGTATATTTAGGTGTACTTTCTTAAGTGTAAATTATAGGTCTTTGATCATTTTCAGGACTTTAAATCACTTATATAAAAATAGTCAGGTAAAGCCATCAAGATTTTATGCACAGACAATGGTGATAAGTATGTCAGTAACTATTTTGAGCAATTATATATATTAGAGTGGATTAAATTATAACATACAGTTCTAAATAGTCTTTATCATAATGGTGTTGCATAATGCAAGAACAAATCCTTAAAGGAAATGGTCAACTGTATGATATACTACAAGTCTCTTTCACCTTAGTATTGGGCCAAGGTTAGTAACTTTATATATCAAAAATTGAGTTCCTCATAAAGCATTGCAGGGACTCACTCCTTTTGAATTTTGAAGTGGTAAAAAGCCCATAGTAAATCACTTCAAAGTGTTTAGATCTCCTAATATGGTCCATATTTTGAATAAAAATTTAAGGTAATGAAACCTCAGAGTCAGCCTTACATCTTCATTAGATATAATGAGGGTGCTAAGGGATATAGGCTTCTCCATCCCATCACTCATGATTTTTTCATTGAGAGGAGTGTTCAATTTCAAGAGGGTCCTCAAGACTTCACATATGACACTCCTCCCCATTCATCGAACACACTAAGATTTGATGATAGTTTTAATGGTTCAGATCCACCTGAGCAACTCTACGATGATCCAAATTATTCTTCTAGTTATGATGATGAGAAATTGATGAGTATTCCCCTCATCATTCTCTTAGAATATATTTAGACAATGAGGAATCTTTACCTAACTCTTTGAGCACTGGCCCTCTTTGGGTTAGACAAACATTGTAAGATGTTGGCTAATAGCTTAGAAATCCATCAAATACCAGGTGAGCCTATTCATATTTACATGATACCTCATATGATTTCATTACATCTAATTTTGATTTGTAATCATTTTTATCCATCATGCACTTTTGAGTGGGATACTACTATGGAAGAGGAATATAGTTCATTGTTGAGGATTGACACTTGGGATTTATTTCATCTTCCTAAGGGAATAAAACTTTTTTAATGTAGGTAGATCTAATGAACAAAATTTATATCAAATGGGTCTATAGACAAGTTAAAAGCATGTTTGGTATCAAAAGGTTTTTATTAGGTACCTTACATTGACTATAATGAGATGTTCATCCCAGTTACTAGAATGAACTCAATTTGACTCACTCTCACCATTTCTATAACACATTATTGGGATGTTCATCAAATGGATATAAAGAGTGTCTTTCTTTACGCTGACCTCAAAGATAAAATATACATTGAACAACCACAAGGATTTATGGAAGATTCCTCAGTTTAAAAACTTCATAAATCTATCGATGGCCTCAAAAAATCTCCTCGAGCTTGGCATGCCAATATAAACTCCTTTATTATTTTAGTTGGTTTCACTAGATGCCATTACAATATGATTGTCTATATTTTATAGTAGGATAATTCACTATTGATTCTGGTTCTCTACATGGATGACCTATTGATTATAGGGACTTCTTCATCCACCATCATAATAATGAAAAATACTTTGTCTAACTGATTCTCATTGACTAACTTGGGCTTGTTGCATGACTTCCTTGGGATTGAAATTTTTTAGTATGACCATGGAATCACTACTAAATAATTCAAGCATGCTCTTAATTTTCTTGCACAATTTAACAAGGTTGAGTATATTCCATCTCTAAATAATTTTATACTTATCATGATGCTTGAGGATGATTATCTATATCATTTGGTTGATGCTACTTAGTATCAATAACTTGTTAGAAGTATCATCTACCTTATGAACACTATATATGACATTTCATATATAATGGGCATGGTCTCCATATTTATGTAGGAACCACATTAGCTTCACTAGAAAGTAGCTAAGTAAATTATCTACTACATTTAGTGTAATCATACTTTCAAGATTGACTATGGAGCATGCATCAAAATAGAATTGATTGGTTATACAAATTTAAATTCAGCTAATGATATTCATAATTATAAGTCTACTTTAGGCTACATTTTATCCCTTGGTTCAAGTCTAATTAGTTGGTTAAGTGAAAAAGTAAAATGCTATTGATTTATCTTCTTCTCAGGTAGAATACAAAGGAGTTCTTAACGTTTCCACTAAGGATATTTGGCTTTAAGGTATTCTCACTGAGTTTGGCATCCATTTTTAATGACCAATAGTCAGATTTTATAAAACCCCACTCACAATCTAGATCTATAGGAATCTATTCCATCAATGGACCAAGCATATAAATATAGACATACATTTCATTAGGGAGATCATCCATGAGAAAGTAATTTATCTCCACTACATCCAGACAATGGATCAAATTGTTGATATATTCACCAAACCCTTCACTAAGAGAAAGTATCTTCATTTGTGGGCTCTTCTTGGGGTTTGGGAAGCTCAATATTCCTTCTCTTCTGGAGGATCATCTCTATATAATTGTTTACCTCATTAAGACTTTGTGCTAGGAACCAATTATTCTACTCACCGTAGCTACACTTAAGAGGGGTGTTAGTCTAGGAATTTTCCCACTATGTGGTTTTATCTACACAGTCTAATTAACTTACTCAGGTTAATAATAGGTCATTGGGGGTATTGTGATATTATTAACCTAAAAAATAAAATTAGATAGTGTAGTTAAAACCATATAGTGGTAAAAAACCTACACTAATAGTGTAAACCTTACTTTTACATCTCTTGATATTTCCTTACTTGTCACTCAACCAATTCATAATAAGTGCATATGTGTAGTATCATGTATCTTTCCCTTGGGCTTGGGGGAGATTATGAATGGATATCACTTAATGATGTATTATCTGATGATGCCATCTAAATGAGAGGTTAAACA
>JARHVA010007007.1:605000-662500 GCA_037957365.1 Torreya grandis
TTAAGGCATAAGTAAGTGAGATAGTGTTATCAACAATAAGTCCTTATGTATTTTTAGGGTGCCATAAATTCTAGGAGTGATGTATTTTTTAAGAAGGAGATGCTTATTTATGTTGTCATCCAAAGATGATTGATTTATATCTTTATTAATGATTTTGATGATTTTATACACCTCTATAGCTACTACTATTTAGTAAGTGGTAAATCATATTTTATTTGTAATCAAACATGTTTAAAATAATCATTGCATTCCCTTTATCTGCATTAGTGATAAAAATATTATCATTCATATTGAGGTTTTTCAAGGTATTCCATTCTTCCCTTGAGATATTTGGTTAAATGGTTTGGATTTCCTCAAATCCATGGCACAATCATGTTTAACCTCTTCATCTAAGTTAAAAGGTAATACTTTCAAAACATTTTCAATCTCTACTAAGAATTATTCTTTGTGAATATAATTGGGGGTGATAATGAATTTTAGTCCCTTTTTTAAAAGATTGAAAGAAGGGTTTTCTAAAGGAAAATTAGACAAATTTACTACTACGGTATTTTGTTAACTATCTATAATTCTATGATAGATAGTGTCGTATTACCAATGCTTTTATAAAGAGATTTTAAAAATTTATCAAATGGTGGGACAAGAGGGGGGAATAACATTAAATACAAAGTTTCCATGATTAGTAGATAGTTTATTTATCCTACGGTGGAAGGAAGGAGGGAATAACTAAGATCCATTGGGAAGGAGGTTTCAAACGACACACTAAGATCAACAATTGCATTAGAATTAGTCGTAGCTTTAACAACAAAGATCAATTTTTGTTCCCTAGTTTTTGGGAGATAATTGTCTTGATAAGGATTTGTATGGTTAGATGGATAGCCATTTAAAGTGATGACTAAACTTAAAATTGACTTGGTAAGGAGGTAATGTTTGAGCCAATTTTAATGGAAACTAACTTTGGATTGACATCTGATTTTAATGATGGATTAGGTAAAGAAATAAGGCAGGAGCCATTGTTAATGATATATATACTAATTTCATGGAATGAGACACACACATTGGTGAACAAGGAGGTTTGAAATGAAATGAAATGGTTTTAATTATGTCCATGAGACCTAACAATCTATGGGATCACCAATTGATCCAATTATTCAATGATTCTCTAGACATGAGTTATACTTCATCTTTTTCTAAACTAGATTAACATCTCCCCAACTTTTTTAATATTTTGTCATTAAATATATCAACCATGTAGCCAAATCTTAAATTATCCACACGCTTGGATTGTATGTCCATATACTAAGGATTCATCCATATCATTATGTCACATAGAAGCCTTTGAGAACTAGTTCTTAGTTGAGAAATTAGGATCTTTTCTCTACAACCAATTTTGGCCCTTATTTATGCTTTTTCATTATGATTGTAAGTCAAGTTAAACATTGAAATGTAGTGTTGTCTTTTCTTTCTTATCCTTTTCTTCCACATTAACATTTTGAAATTTTCATTTATGTAATTCTTGATGTGTTTATTACAATTTGGATATTTGGTTAGGTTGATATCCCACCTAATCATCCAAGTGTTCTTCCTCCTATTTAAATCTTCTTCTTTAGCTGACCTTGACCATCTATTAGTCTTCATTCTTTCTATTTTTTTCAAATAACATAATAGCCCAGTCATAACAGTTGCCTTTAAATAAAAATTACTTGTTTCTATAAGAATAATTTCATATGGGATAGAGTATTTGATTTTGAAATTATTTGTCATTAGATGCTTTTGAATCTTTTCAGTTTTCCTCAATTTCAAACTTTTTGTTCCACTAGACCACACCTCTCAACCATATAATATCATTGGTGTGACAAGTAACCCAAATAAGACCCTGGTGGTCTTCTAGTTCCATAGCTCAATATTCCTACATTAGTTTTGAATCACATAGAAAGTTCTCTACGAATAATTTAATAAAGAATATAAGGTCTGATTTATAAATTATTACAATAATTAATGCTAGAAACATCAACTTAAACTTAGGGAGTCCCACTAGGTTTGAGATATTTATCTAGAAATTAGGTCATAGGAAACATGGTATCTGACATCAAAGTCATCGATGTGTAGTTTTAATGAACATCCACATAATTGGAGAAACTATCTAAATTGACTAAACTGATATTTTCAGAGGCAAAACTAAGTGTAATAGTATTCTAGGAGGGTTTGATTCAATGGTAAAGTTGAACTAAAATGTTGAAATGCTAGGAAAAACATGCAGTGGAGAAGAATCAAAACTCAAATTGATTATTTGTTCTTCTGAGTTGTGACGTAACACAAACACCTTTGAATAAATGACAATAGGCTGTTTAAATAATTTTAAAGACTAAGAACATTCACACTTCCTTTTTACCTTATGTAAAACTTAAGAGGTTGATCAAGTCATCAAAAGATAATTTAAAATTTAATTTTTAGATTGATGTGTACAAAACTGATTATTCTTATAGAATGCCATTTATTGGGAAGATGGGTTATTCTATCAACACAAGGGTCAATCAACATATTGTAAATATTAACAGAGAAAAAAATTATTAATTCAATATTAAGTGTATTCCTCCAAACCTTGTCATCAAATTTATAATGAGATTACTAAAGTTTTAGCCATAAAAAACCCCTACTTCAAACAATAGTTAAAAGAAGTTATATAATTTTTTTTAAATATGATAAAAATATAAACAAAATTAATGATAATAAATTAAACTAATTTTAAGGAGCCATCATTAATTCAATTAAAAATGACACATTGAATTTGAACAACTTAATTTTTAATCTCTTTGAATCTCTAGTGGGTGGTGTCACCTTAGTTCTAAGCTCATTTACGGCTTGGTGCCTTCTTTCTTCCTTTCCATTTTTCCAATCTTTGTATTTATTTATGTTAAAAATTTTCTTCTCAATTTAATTTTTTCTTACCTCAATTTTTATTCTTTTACAACATTTTATTAATCAAATTTATTTCTAACCATTATCTAATAAATAAATATTTGACCACTTATTTGAATAATTAATGAATACATGTAAATATTTTAATTATTTTCCATCTTTAAATTTAATTATTTTTATCAACAATTATTCTTAATGATAATATTTTTAAGTTTATTGACACTATCAAAATTTTAATAAATTAGTATTTAATTCTATTATTTAATAACATACAATTTTAAATTTATATCTTTTAATAATTATTATATCACGTCATTATATTGGGAATAAAACTAAATAAAAATACAAGTTTGAATATTTCTATTCTCTCAACTTAATGATGGTTCACAAAATATAATTAAAATGTTTAATTTTTTTACATAATTTCAACCAAAAATATACATTTTAATAATTTTATACTTATAAAAAATATGACCAAAATTTTTATAGGGCTTATTTAATCCATTAATTAAATTCTAGAATAGATAGTGAGAATAATAGTACCATTCAAACTTAAGTTGACTTTTTTATTTTATTATTGAAATAATATAACTACTTTATGTGTGAATCCCTTGAAAATTGGAAATGGAACCTTTTATATGAACTTTATTTAATATATCTAACCAAATTTTAATGGTCTCTTCATTTTTGAATGAACTTGAAATTTATGTATAGCTTAAAATAAAAACTAGTACATAAATTATAAGACCTTAGATGACCTCTGTGACAATAATGAGATTAAATTAAAACTTATATTATTCCTTATCTTTAAAAAATAAAAAACCTAAGCTTCCATTAGACATCACAAATAAAAACTATATGCACTTAAGTGATTTGATACTTAGAGAACACGTGGCTTGTGTAAATTAAAGTGTTAAGTGTATCAAAACAAAATATTAAACATAAATAAGTAATACAATCAAAATAAATTATGTGATTTTAATGATTTTTAAATAGTTAAATTTTAAGCTTGACATCTTCAATCAAACTTAACATATCAAATATATAAAAAATTATCCTACACAAAAATGAAAATCAGATCAAACACTTGTAAATCTTAATAACAATTATCCCAAACATTCAATTAAATTCCATAACTCATAAATTACTCATCTTAACTACTCAAATAAACATACATTACCACACAAAATGTAAAAATATAAAACTTTGATTCACAAATCCTACCCACAAAATACCTAAAACACACATTCACCGACTCCCAAATTTTTTCCCAATGTCCCCTACTAAAAAAAAAGTCCCATGAACATTCTTTCGAATAAAATTACTCACTTAGTGGTTGAAATATACTATAAAATGAAAAAAAAGTTTTATCCCTTCACGTGGCATGATATTTTTTGTTTGTTTGTTTTGTTTTTGAGTTCAAGGTGATATTAGGATGATGTTGATAAAGTCCCCCCAATGCTACCGGTAACATCAGGTGTGACATTACCCCTAATTTACACTATATATTGCCTTGATTTATTTTAATATTTAATTTTCATCTTAATTAGATTAATTTTCTGAAATTAGATTAATACATTGATAAATTAAATCTAAAACATAAAGTTTAGTCATTTCTCACAATTATTTTATTTGAAATTAAACATAAAATTTAAATGTGTTTTTATTTACTCAATGAAATTTAATAATGTCAAATTTTATGCATGAATAATGATTCAAATTTAGTTATGTTGATGGTCATAAGTCTTATGAAAATTAAAATCCAAAATGTTCAAACATAAACCTCCGAAACTCATATAATATTTACTTATATAATATAATTTTATTTATATATAAATATTAAAGTTTCTTTTATAGAGAATAAAATTTAAATTTATATAATATTTACCCATATAATATAATCTTACTTATATAAAAGTATTAAAGTTCTCTTTATATGGAACAAATTTTCTATTAATTGAGAAATAAGGTGAAAAGGTATGAAGCTAGATTTTATAATAATTATAGCTTTTACATATTAATTAATATTAACATTATAAATTATAAAATTGATTTATGAGATTATAATCTAAAATGTGTTTAATAATACATAGAAACAACAAATAGTTAATAAGGAAAAGCCTCAATCATAGACTACAATGTAAATATGTAAATGACATTGAAACAAGAGAACAATCATTCTTTTGAAAATTTCTTCCAATCCTCTATTCTATCTTTCCCATAAAATATATTTCATTACCAAATAAAGCATGTCAATACAAAAAGGTTCCAATGTCACTTTGTTTTTGGCATCCAAAACCACAACTATCATTGCCTTCCATCTCTCTCTAATTGCCTTTTTGGATTTATTTAAATAATTTATATACTCCTTCTCCACCAAGTCATGCATTATCTAGTACAAATTTATATAAGGAAGAAATTAAAACATTCATAAAATAAGCTATCATAATTAGATTTAACAGGTTTGATTTTCAATAGTTACATCCCCCATCAAACCAATCAAGTGATTAGTTAAATTGGGGACACATATAGGTAAAATCATGTTTAAAATCACATTAGGTTACAATAATTAGATTTAAAGGTCTCAATTTTCCTTAAATACATTCCATAAGACACCAATTGAGTTATTTTTTGAATATAAGACATAATTAGGGATCTAAAATTATATTAGTTTTTTTTTTAACTAAGTTTAAAGGGATCAATATTCCCTAATTATGTGCCCCATATAATAAATTGAAAAGTTGGTTACATGAGAAACTCAATAACATAATATTAATTCTAAAATTATATTAGGTTGTAAAAAATATGTTTAGGATATCAATGTGTACTGATTGAGTGTCCCATACAACCAATTGAGTGATTGGTTACATTAGATGGTTGTGCAAGGCAATGAAATAAAGAAAAATGAATTTAAAATCATATCAAGTTCTTGAAATTAATTTTAGAGGGTCATATGCCCTAATTTTTTGCCTCATGCAACCAATTGAGTAAATGGTTGCATGAGGTAGTATGAGTATATTGAATCAATAATTACATTAGGTTGTGATAATTATGTTAAAGGGGATTAATATGCCCTAATTATGTTTGGGAGCTTGATATTTCCTAATTGAGTGCCTCATGCAACCTATCAAGAAACTAGTCACATGGGTCACTCAAGTAGATAAAATCAAGTCCAAAATGAAACTAAGTTGTCTCAATTAATGTTAGGGGGATCTATATGCTCTAAATTTATGCTCCATATAACCAATTTAGTGACTGGTTTCATGAGGCATTCAATTAGAGTTATTGAGTCATAAATTACATTAATTTTTCAAAATAATTTTAAGGGGGATCAATATGCCCTAGTTAAGTGTTTAGTGAAACCAATTAAGAGATTAATCACATGGGGCACTTAAAATAGGGTATATTGAGCCTGAAATCATGTTAGTTTGTCATAATTAGGTTTAGAAGGATTAATAATCCCTAATTGATTTCCCACACAACCAATGGAGTATGTGTTTCATGGGTTACTCAGTTATGGTACATGGAGTCACAAATTATATTAGGTTGTGATTTTAGTTGGCTTAATATGTTGTAATTATATTTGGGGTGCTTGATATGCCTCAACTGAGTGCCCCACCCAACTAATCAATAAATAGGTTGTATGAGAGATTAAATTAAATTATATTAAGTTAAAAAATATATTAGTTTATCTCAATTAGGTTTAGGGAGCCAAATATGTTGTAATAGATCTTGTGCTTCATATAATCAATGAATTAATTGGCTCCATGGGGCATCTAATTAGGATATATTGAGTCAACAATTACATTAGTTTATCATAATTAAGTTTATGGGGCTTGATGTGCGCTAATTATGTGCCTAATATATCCAATTATATGATTATTTATATGGGGCACTAAATTAATGAATATTGAGTCTGAAATGGGATTGATATGCTTTAATAAAATTCTCCATGAAACTAATGAATCGATTAGCTGCATGGGGAACTCAATTATGGAATATTGAGTCAAAAATTACATTAGCTTGTGATAGTTAGGTTTGGGGAGATCAATATGCCCTGATTATGTGTCTCACATAACAAATCAAGAGATTGGGTCCATAGGGCAGTTAATTAGGGTATATTGAGTCTAAAATTATGTTAATTTTTAATAATTAGGTTTATCAAGATTAGTATGCCCTAATCAAGTGCACCATTCAAATAATGGATTGATTGGTTGCATGGGGATCTTAATTAGAACATATTGTGTCAAAATTTATATTTTTATTTCAAAATTAGGTTTAGTGGGCTCAATATGCCTTAATTGTATCCCATACAACCAATTGAGTGATTGGTTTAATGTGTTATTTAGTTAAGGAATATTTATTTGTAAATTACATTAGTTTGTCATAACAATGTTTAGTGGGATAAATATTCCCTAATTGAATGCTCTATACAAACAATCATGGGATGGGTTTAATGTGACACTTAATTAGGTTAAATTTAGTTGTAAAATACATTAGGTTTTTCACATTTGTTTATGGGGCTCAAAATGCTTGCATCATGTGTCTTATGAATTGATTGGTTGCATGTGGTAGTCAAGTATGTCATATTTAGTGAAAAAATACATTTTTTTGTCAAAATTAGGTTAGGGGCTCAATATACACTAATTATGTGTCTCATGTAACTGATGGGGTGATTGGTTGCATAGGGCACTCAATTAGGGTATATTGAGATTGAGATTGTATTATTGTATTCCTATTAAGTTTATGGGGATTGATTTACCCTTAAAAAGTTCCTCATGCAATCAATCGATCAATTAGTTGCACATTTGATGCATAAAAAATAGGTCAATCTTTTAGAGGCCATAACTTTTGACCCATAGCTCTGTTTGAGCTCTTCTACGTACCCAAATGACCATCTCAAAAAGTTAGATTCTGTCCTCAGCAAATCTATATACTTAGAGTTTATTTCAATATTTTTTGGAGGCTAAACGTTATCATCTGAGGGTCCAAAATTAACATTTAATGATTTTTTCAAGAATTTTCTATTTTTATAAATTGTATCTTTTTAGAACTATATGTTAACTTCAATTGAATTTCGTTCCATAGGCTAATTTTAGTATTTAGGTTATTTAAATAATCTTTTTAGAGCCATGCACATTTGCATGTGAAACTTACTATAAATAGTTGTTGTTAAAAATAGACATTTTTTTTCTTTACATTGTAGGTTTTTTGAATTTTTGCTTTTCAACTCTAAATTCTGAGTTGAGATTTATTTAAGCATTGTTTGAGTTTGTAATTATGGGAAGTCATTCAATATGAATCAATTTTGAGTTATTGTTTCAAATCTTGGCCTATTGGTATTTTATTGTCTTGATAGTTTTCGGATTCATTAACATTATAACTCAATTAATGCATATTAGCTAGTAAATTACATTTATTTTTTGTAATTGGGCTTGATATGTGGTAATTCTATCTCCCATGCAACTAATCAAGTGATTAGTTGCATATGACATTCAATTAGGGCATATTGAGTCACAATTCTTAATAAATATTTTGATAATATCTTTTAATATAAAAATAATATTCTTCTCACTTTTTTTTTAGATATCTCTCATCTTAAGTAGTTACTTAAATATCCAATATATATACTCTCCATTAAAAATTAATAATATTTTATTAACGATATTTTTTATAATAATTTGAGAATTTACCTATTCTTCTACAATACAATATGTAATTTTTTCAATCCTTAAAACATACCATAATAACATTAAAAAGTAACTCCAAAGTTGACAAACAAAGTTCCTTCAATCCAAAACTCCATAAAACTATAACCTAACATATGAGAATCAACTCTTATATAAAAAACACTATTTAAGAAATAAAAATAAAAATAATACTAATACTGGAAACTCAAAATCTTGAAAAAATATTATTATATTCAAATATAAGAAATATAAACCCAAACAATAAAACATGGCCTAAACCTAAATAAAACCAAAGGAGACAAATAAGAATAACATACTACACCTTTTGATTCTAAACAACAGTTATAAGTTTCTTGTAAGGGGACAACTCTATTTTTGAGATATTTTAATTATATTCAACTTATCTTTTTTACCTTATTTACATTCACTTGTATATTTTATATTTATTTAAAAGATAGAGTTTTTAAAAATTGTTTTTTAAAAGGGAAAATCTAAATACCTTATCTAAAAATTTAAATAATTTTTAATTTCTCTATCCTAATTAAATATAATTTCTTTTTTATTATATTTATGACGTAAGTCGTTTACTTTGTCTCCTTTAGCCGACATTATTTAAAATTACAAAGTGCGGCAGGTTTCTAGATTGCCTATGTAATGGTTTTGTTTTTAGTGCATATTCAATAATCTTGTGTTAGGAGCTAGTTAGAATAAGGGTCTGCTCTCTATTGTCAAACAAATCCTTTTGATAAAATATTATTCAAATATGAACTAGTCAGATATGCTTATTATTATTTTTTTAATCAGAGAGCTTGTGCAGTGTAGCATTGTGTTAGGACAAATTCAAGGCTACCCCACACAACATTCCGACTTTCATTGTTTATAAAAAATAAAAAATTACAAACTATTCATTATTAAAATGAGTCAATAATACTAACAACTCGTGATTACAACTTTAATTGATTGCAATCTGCTGGAGATGATATATTTTTAGAAAAAGATTGATGTTTTCAGTCAGATTTTTTTGGTAAAAAATTATGTATCGATATTCCAAAAAAAAAAAATTGTGTATCATATCGATTTTTTAAGTTTTAACATTTTTGTTCATTAATTATGATTTATTATTAAGAGAATAATAATTTGTTTATTGTTAATGGATTATGATAAATAATTTGAAATATTTAGTTTTAAAATATTAATATATATTTTTTTCAATTTTTTTAGATAATATTATACATACATACATGTGTGTGTATGTGTATGTGTATGTATATATGTATGAGTATATGCATATGTATATGTATATACATACATACATCTCCCGCCCCCCACACACACATTAAAATTTAAAAATGTACTTAATTGTTTTGTTCTATATTTTTTAATATAATAAAATAATATTAAATTTTATCACAAAAGAGAGGATTGTTTGTAAAATAAAAATGCACATACATTTAAAAAAAAGTTATTTTTTATATATAGTTACATAATAAAAATTATATATATAAAGAAAATGAGAATTATATTGTCTGCACTCTCACTCGCATACATACATAGATATAATGTTTTTCACTTATAATAATTTTCTTAAAGTATTTATATCCATTTACTCTAGAATGTTCTAATTTACAGTTGTATATAAAAATATAAAATTCAAAAAAATATTTTACCAATACAATTTAGAAAATTATAAAAAATTAAATTAATTTTGTATGGAGAAGATGCAGACATTAAATGTCTTATATTAGAGTAGGAGTTGTTCTGTCAGTATTTGATGAATATAAGACTATACTGACTAAATTCACTCTTGACTAGTCAAAATAGTCTTTAAATAAGGATTTTATGAGGATATTTATAAATAATCTTTTGATATGTAAAATCAAAGTTTTATTTCTCCATTTTTGGCTAGTTCCCTAATAAAATGATATTTCATATCAATGTTTTTACCTCTTGAAAAACATGATTTTTTTATAAAATTCTATCAAAATTATTGTCACAAAATATTGTGTTTTTCTTTCTTTTTCTTACTTATGTTTCAGAATTTTTTATCTAAATTTAAAATAGTGTATTTTGGATTCTCCATAAAATTCAAAATAAAACTTATTATATACATAATGTTAGGCTTCCTCTTTATCAAATATGTCAACATACAAACCAATATATTATACATTATTGAGTCCACATTAATATTAATATTATTATTATCATCTTTGATCGTTTTCATACTTATGACAACAAGTGTTTACACAAGTTTACAATTCATCATTTTGAACCTCTTTAATAAATCATTTTCATACTGGTTTGATTTATATAAATATAATTATTATTTTTATTCAATATAATGTAAATAAATTGTTTCATTAAAAATACCTATGCCATCTCAAACTCCTCCTTCATTGTTAACTTAAACATTTTAATTGAAAAAATATTAATGAAAATCAAGTCGTCAACATATAGGCATATTATCGAGATATCACTTTGTTTATTCATTTTTTATACATAGAATAGGTTCATTTCAATCTTTAATAAAATCATTGCTCAATAAATATGAATCAATATAGTTGATGTAAGACCCAGGGAATTTATGGAACCCATTTAAATCATTTATTAGTTTCTGCACTTTTATCTCATGAAAATGGATCTCATACCAAAGTGGTTGTTACACACACTTCTTCATATGAACACTCCATTCAAGAATTCTTGTTTCAATTGCTTATAAAAGACTTTTCCCTTGTTTTGATATGTAACTACCAAAATAAATTTCACAATATTTAATATTGCTACAGGTACAAATGTTTCATTATAATCAACTTTGGGTTGTTGTGAATACCCTCTAGCCATGAATATTGTTTTATATTTTTCAATACTATCATTTAAATTATTCTTTTTTGAAAACCCACTTTGAATCTATTTAGATCCTTTCCAAATGGAAGGGGTACTAACTCCCAAATCTCATTTTTATCAACTTCAATATCATTGTCATATCTTTTAACTAATTCTAATTTTTCCTTTCACCTTTCTAATAAAAATGATCAACATATGCAAAGAAATAAAAATAAAAAATTGTCATTCTATTCATTTTTTGTTACCTCATAGAACTCCTTCAAGCTTCTCATATTTTTAGGAGTTTCAGGTTTTGAAATAGAACTTATTATTTTATTTGATGGTATTGAAAAAGATGGAGCAGAGTTACTTGAAACACTGGATCAAGTATTGGCAAAAGGGTTTAATTTGATATAACTTTTCTTGAATATTTCATTTCAAGTTTATATTATTTGTTTTGGTTTTACATTCTAATCCAATTATTTTTATTCATCAAACTCCATAAATATTTTGATTATAATTATTTTAAAATTAGATTATAATACTTGGATGCTTCTAATTTTCTATTGTAAAAAAAATATACATACATTTCTCTTTGTTATCATCTAATTTATTTCTTTTCTTATTAGATACACATGCATAAGTAATGAACCCAAAACCTCTCAAGTGTAAAACTCCATCTTTATTATTACTTTATTCCTCTCATGGAATCTTGTGTGTTTAAAATTTTGGTAGGACACTAGTTCAATAGATAATGCACATAGCATGCTATTACTTTAACCTAAAACTCATTTAGTAAATTCTCTTTTTTAAACATGATTCTCATCATTTTTCAATAGTTTTATATTTTATTTCCACAATTTCATTTTTAATGGTGTATAACTTTTTGTGATTTATTATTTGATTCTATTTAACTTTTTGAAAATCAAAAATGTATTAGACATATATTCACCACCTCTATCTATTCTTAATATTTGTATAAGTTATCTATTTTTTTTTCAACCAAAAATTTAAACTACTGAAATATCCTATTTTTTAAATTTTTATTTCAAGAATAACATCAAAATATTTATACTATAATCATCAATAAAAATCATAAAACACTATTTTTTTTTATATCGGTAACATCAACATAATCCTATAAAAATTTGAATTTAAAATTTTAAAATGATATTTTCTCTCTCCATAATTTACCAATAGAAAAATATTTCTTATATTATTTTCTAAAAATACAACCTTCATAAACTTTATTAGATTTGTCTATCAAAATAAATCCTTTTACCATACTCTTCATATACATCAAATGGAACCTAAATGTCTAAATCTTAGATTCCATAGCCAAGATTGATCTTTTATTACAACTTTGAGTGCTTCATTCAATTCGTTGTGTCCCCATAGAGGAAACATCCTTTTGTTTGTCATAGAAAATTTTGAAATTAGTTTTTCACTCCCATTTCTACCTATAATTACCCATGCTTCATTCTTTAAAATAATTCTATAATCTTTTTGTACTATATTATCAATGCTAATCAAATTATAACATAAATCAGCTACGTAATACACATTATACATTAGGGATATGTTTTTTCTCATCTTCCTTGTTCTTAATGGAAAGCCCCCCTCTTTCCATATTTTATATACATATATATATTTCTCAAATTTCACTTCAAAAGTAGTAGACGTCTGCTCATAAATGTTTGCAAACATCTCCTTATTACCATTCATATGGTTATTACAACCACTACCTAAATCCCAAACTTCCTTTGTACTTTCTTGAGCTACATTACAAGTGATAAATAAGGAAGCAAAAAATTTCATCCTTTGATTCATTTTCCCTTTAAAAAAAATTGCTCTGTAATTATTCATATCAAAGTGTTTCTTTTTACACACTTTTGCATAATGACCATTTTTATTACAACTCAACATGAGTTTTTTTTATACTTTTGACATACATGTGCTTGATTATTGATGCTACCTTCACCTTTTCCTACTGCAAAGAAATCACAATCGGTTCTTCTTCTTTCATGATAGCCTTTTGATCTTCTAGTTTTCTTACACTATACCATCTTGATGAATGTCCATGATCTAATTTTTTTTACATTTTCTTTGAATGATACTTGTTATTTGAATGCATGCTTAAAAAAGAGACCCACTATTCTATGAAGATTTTTCTCAAGAAATTCATCAACTCATTAAAAGATAATTCTGACAAATCGTTTAATACTTTAATAGCAACCATTATAAATTCAAATCTAGTAAATAGACTCAAAATCTTCTCTACAATTTTTGATCTTTTAATGTCTCTGCATGAAACATTTCTTGATTAACAACACCCATAAAACATGTAAAAAACACATCTACTAACTCGAAATCCATCATTTGTAAATTCTCAAATTCTCTTCTCAATTTAGGCAATTTTATTAGTTTTATTTTTACTTTGATATCCAGTCTATAGACTCTCTCATACTTTTTTAGACCTAGTTTCTGCTGCAACTCTTCGAAAAATTGATTCATTCGTTTATTATTGTATTAAGAACATGAATTTTGTATCTTTATTTTAATTCTCATTAATAAGATACATATTTTCTCGTGTCAATGCATTATATTTTACTTGGTTAGTTGGTTCAGGGATTAAGATTGAATCCCATACATCTTGTGAATAGAAAATACTATTCATCTTAATACTCCAATAATTATGTCTCTTTCAATTGAGAAGAGGAATTTGAGGTTGAGTGAGGCTTCTGTTCACAACAGCCATGGTGATTCAACTAAATGAAATTAAAAAACCTACCCTGATACCGATTTGTTGGAAATTAAAGGGTGTGCTTTCTTCTTCTAGGTTTTATGTTCTCTAATAAAATACTGTTGTATTCTATCACAAAAGAGCGTGTTGTTCACAAAATTTAGACGCAAATACATAAAACAAAATACAACTGTTCTTTATATATAGAGGTTACTCATACAACGGAGATCAGAATTAAATTGTTCGTTGTAGCAGACACACATATTTTTCCTCCTTCTTCCAACTGCACTCTCACCTTTCTCAGTTATGCTATATATTTTGTTCTTCCCTTACAGCCACATCTTAACAAAATACCGAAATGCAAACATTCATATCCAGCCTACGCTATATAAAATTCTAGAGAATTCTAGTTTTTTTCTTTCTTTAATTTTCTTTTGAGGAGATGAAGACATTGTATAGGAGTTATTCTTCACTCGGTATCTGGTGAATGGAAGATTATACTTTCAACAAAGTTTTGGTTGTCATAATAAAAGAATAGTCAAACTTGCAGTTTTACGATCTTATGCAATCTCAATGCAGTGGAAAAATAGGTTTTGTAGTAGTCAAATCATTCCCAAAGCGTAACAATATGTAATTTTACTCCCGCTCCCGAATAAAATATATATTTTAAGACAAATTGATCCATTTGCCCACACTTGGAATTCCATTGTTAACAACAAACACCATGTAGTATCCAGCTGGTGCTGTCACGGAATTTGGAGGTGCCGTGACCGTTGCATTATATATTCCTCCCACTCTCTTGGGAGTATTTGATGAAAGAACCAGAAGCCTCTGGTTCATGGAAAACGAGTGAGTTGTGAAGGAAGGCGCGTAAATATGAAACTCAATATTGTTAGGAGTGTAATCGGAAACAATGAACTGAATTGTCAACCTCGTTCCATACCCAACTGATGAATGAGATAAGGCGTTTATGATCGGCCTGTAGGACTGATAGGAACTGTCTAGATAATAGGGACTGTAAGCTTCCAGACGAAGTTCCGTGGGATAAGTAGTTCCAGACAGAACGTATCCGACGTGGGGGTTCGATCCCCCGACGAAAATCCGTCCATCGGGAAGCACATTTGCAGAGGAATGATACATTCGGGGAATTGCAGAGGGTGCCAGCGTAGAGAATCGCTCCCCTGGAAGTGCAGTGGGCTTATATAAATATGGAGTGAGAGCCGGATTTCTTCCCAGCTCCCAACCGGCGGTTCCGCTCTCTGCTCCATTTATAACGAGAATCTCTCCATTGGGCAGAATCAGCATGTCTCCCATCACCCTCGCGGCAGGCATGTCCTCCATTACCCAACCAGGGTTCGAGTCCGTAATAACAATTCTTCCGCAGCTCTGAAGAGCAGAGACGAAATCCCCGGCTTTTGCAGACGCAAAACCGTTATCAGGAGCGCCACCGCAAACGAGAATTTCTACTTTTTTAAACCCGTCGGAGGCCTTCAACGGCAGCATTGCAGATGAGCCAGACGACGGGTAATTCCTCGCCCCACCCGGCATCGTGGGAAACGTTTTCACCATACGGTTTCTTTTGTGGTCGAGCAGGATCGAGTCCTTGTTGGCAAAGACGAACAGGTTTCCATCGGAGGAGAGATGAAGAAAAGGGTACAGGTTATTCTCCACGTCAGCGACATTAGTTTGAAATAAAAAGGGCAGATTATAGGACCCCTCTCCCGGCGTCTTAGGCACGAACTCGTAGGAAAAAGCGCGTCTGCCTCCCACAACAATAATTCTGTTGTCGGGAAGAATCTGATTGGAAGCATACCATCTATTCGCTGCAAGTTTAGCGGGATGAGATTCATCCCAGTCGCATTCAGAATCAGCACAGGGCACGACATAACGGACGGCCTTGCCGCCGTCATTGTATCCGCCTGTGCTAACCAATGTACCGTTTGCAACAAAGGCGGCGGAGGAGCACCATGGATCGGTCATGACCATCAAGGTCCTGATTCTGTCCAAAGCAATGTTGTACTCTATGGAGTGAGCCCAGCAATCGTGCTTCAGCGCCAAGTCGTTGTCGTCGTCTCTGCAACGCCCGTTGTCCAGCTGCAGCTGAGAAGCGCCAAAATCGGTGCGATCAAACATAATCACGGTGTCTTTGTGGGTCGTGGTCATATGCATGGCTGACACGCCGCCATTGCCCACAACCAGCTGCCATGATCCAGCCTTAACAGCCTGACCCGTTGCATCCCATAACAAGAAGCAGAAACAACACAATAAAAATTCAATCATCCTCACCATCATCAGAGTTTTTTCTTGAAAATGTATGGCACCCATATTGGATTCAGCTCCTCTTATCAACTGGCGACAATATAAATTTCACCAGATGACATATGAACTGATGAATTTATTGAAGGGTATGACACCCAAAATGGATTGAGCTCCTCTAATTGAGAAGCGTGTGAATCATGAGCTCTGAACAGCCTCCGGTCTTTCCTCCGGTCTTGAAGATTCCCGTGCGCTGTGAAGATTGCTGCCTCGATTAAATTGGTATATTTCTTACTATCTACTCTTTGGATACGCACAATTCTCCTCTATTATATTTTATTTTCTATGTAACTGTTAATTTTGTTCAGTGCAATCTTCGGGATTCTTATTCGATATATCTTTATTTTCCAATTGTAATTTGATTAACATATATTAAACGTGCATAAACCTGAGAATATTATTTTCCATAGTCACCACTCAAATCCGTTGACGGAAATAAGCAAAGCATCCTTCCCTGTAATACAATGAGATCAATGAGCCATCTGCTAAACCCAGCAACCTCAAATTTACAACAAGTATCAATCAAATTTACAACAAGTATCAATCAAATTCACATTCGTTATCAATCAATTTTATGTACCTTAAAATAGAAACTCGTTGTCTTTCATTTTCATAAGGGCACATCAAAGCTAACACATCTTTCCCATGGGCAAAAGTTTGTGCATGTACCGGTTTATATGCTCTTTATTGTTATTAATGTGAAGGCATTATGCCCCACAATTTTAGTTCTTTCCAACTCTATTTTCTCCACTCATTTAATAACTACTAATTAAACAAACAAAATGGTCCCTAATTATTTATTATTTATATTAAATTTTATAATTTTATTAAATTTATGTATTTATCAATTATTGTTTCTTATTTTAAAAGTTATGTAAATACTTTGTTAAATTTTTTATGGTCCTTGATTTCTATATTAATTCTTTGC
This sequence comes from Torreya grandis, assembly GCA_037957365.1. Classification (NCBI taxonomy): domain Eukaryota; kingdom Viridiplantae; phylum Streptophyta; class Pinopsida; order Cupressales; family Taxaceae; genus Torreya; species Torreya grandis. The sequence continues at coordinate 622,414 of JARHVA010007007.1, forward strand.
AACTTTCATTTTTCCACGTCTCTACTATTTACTAATTAGGCATCTTTGTTAAGAGCACATGTATGCTTTGGACACTCTATTTAGTGCTTCTTTCGACTTAATTCGCTTCATCTTTTATTCTCATAATTTTATTTTTTAATTGTTAGAGGTCATATCTAGTGTTAATAGGATCCTAATTTAAACTTAAATTTTATATAAATATACAAATTTTTTATTTCATTAAAACATCTAAAACTTGAAAAGAAATAATTTTTGTTCTCACATATTTATTGAATATTTTCAACCTTTCTAGAGAAGAGAAAGAATTCAATAGAACATATATTGAAGCACAAAAGTTTCGGTTAGAAATTTTTTTACAAACCATCGGTTTCCTTCTCTAATAAATTATTATAATTATTAGATTTTTGATATGGTACATATATCAAGATAACTCAACTATTCAATAACTAGCATAGATATCTTAAATACATCTATCTAAAAGAGATCGAGAGATATCAATCTCAAAACACCTATATTATGACATAGGTTAGATAGATGCCTCGAAATTGATATCTCTTGACATCTTTTAGATAGATGTATTTAAGATATCTATGCTAGTAGCACCCACAGGGGTGACATGCATAATTCACAATAAATACCAATTAATGCAACATTCCATACTCATGTAAATAAGAAACACATAACACATTCAATAATAATTAAAGAAAATAATTTCATATAAATCAAAATATGAAAATCAGTATAATATATGTGATATTAAATATGTAACATTATTGTAGTTCTAAGGTCTTAAGTCTCTCTTTCTCAACTTTTTGCTTGGAAAGTTGTTTCCCTATTTTCAACTTTTCATATCTATCATATGAAGATAGAGACCAAATTATGAGTTCTTCTGAATATTTTACATGAGAGATGGCCACAAATGTTAACCTTGATATTTTTGTATTCCTTATATCAATTATTTCTTTAGAAAGAGTCAATCCTTGTGATTTATGTATGGATAATCTTCAAGTCAATCTTAAATGTAGTTATCATGTCCATCCGATTTGTATTGGTTTAATTAGAATTATATGTAGAGTTGCATCTACAAATGACATTCTAGAAAATTATCAAATTCCACCTTAACATATGTAGGTGGCTCTGGTAGGGAACTTCCAAGTTTGTATATTATACTTCGAATATATCCTAAAGATCCATAGACAAGTACTAATTTTATCTATAGGTTTGAGGTTAACATCACCTTTACATACTTTGTAATTAATAAATTCATATTGAATTCATTATTTAGACCTCCTAATCGATTAATACTACTTGTTTTGGTTGTAATGATTTGTGCAATCAATCATTTTAATGATTTCAATTTCATTATGTTATGGTTTTTAACATTATAATTTATTGAAAATAAATGAGTAGAATTTTCAAAATCTTCCCTAATGTTTGGATGTAATACACTATTTGTTCTTGACATCCATAAATTATAATCATCAATAGTCACATGTGCATCTCTAAGATTTGTTAGCAATTATTGAAATCTTTTTTGGTCCTCACTTTCTCCTTCTTGTCTAAATACCTTATATGGAATAACAACTATTTTGAATTATTCCAATAATATTTTTCTATGTCTGTTACTATTGCACAATGCTTTATCACTCATAGGAGGTATCTGGCCCAAATCTCCTACTATAATGATTAATCTACCTCCAAAACTCATGTTTGTATTTTCAAGAAATGCTTGATGAAGTTGTGTATCTATGTTATGGAACATATTTTCACTAATGAAACTCATTTCATCAACCAATATGTATCTTATATGCTGCATTTATTCTTGAAAACTTGTGAGACTTGTTTCTTCTAGTTCAATAAATTTCGTGATTGAGATTTGCAATGTTGAGTGGATTATGGAAGCACCAATATTAAACATTACAACTCCATTTGGTGTAAGTAATAAAAGTGGAAAACATTGCATAGTTGATGTTTTATTTTGAAAAGCTTCATGAATGGCACAAATTAGATGTGATTTTTCTATTATTGTTATTCCTTGAATTATCATGCATAGTGGTACAACATTATGAGTTTGAAGAAAATGTCTCATGATTATATCAAGTTAGTTTTTGTTTGGCACCTAAGGTTACATATGAAATATTACTTGTTATAGATCATCAGGTATGAGTAACCCATTGTCTTTCATTGTGCATAGGAATTTTACAGCTAAAGTTATGTATTATTCTCCTTCATATCCATGATTCTATGGTGCTTGTCTATCAATATCTCTTCTACCCAACATATATAATTTTGATACTTCCATAATTTGCCCATGATGTAGCCTTGATATGATTTTACACTCATGTTCCACTATATTTTGATGAATGACTTAAACATCATCACCTTCAACATCACTTTAATTTTCATGATCATCTGACATAGTCCTCTACTCTACATGCTAGGGATTGTAATTGAATGACTCCCATTTTGATGCTTACAATTCTTGAGTTGGCATTTCTATCCTATGTTTTTCACATCTTTCTCTTTCATTCTCATTATTTTGTTGTCTTTATTCTTATGTCCTTTATTCATGTTGTTTCCTTTTATATTGTCAAGCATATTCTCTTTGATATTCTTTTCATTGCTCTTCAGTTTCAAAATTCAATAGTGGATGTGCCATAGATTAAAATATAGACATAAAATATTCAATCTTTAATTTCAAAAAATTAAAATACAATTAACTTTTTTTTATAAATATAAAAAATTCATAATAATATACAGTTAATAAAAGTAATGAAACACACACACACACACACTCTCACACACACACATATATTATAAAATATTAACATATAAAATCATATATAATATAATTAAAATTATCAATAATAATATTTTATATTTTAGACATAAAATATTCAATCTTTTATTTCAAAAAATTAATTTACAATTAACTCTTTTTATAAATACCAAAAATTCATAATAATATAATATTATTACAAATAACTAAATACATATAATAGTATATATGATATAAAATATTAACATATAAAATAATATATAATATAAAACAAAATTATCTATAATAGTCTTTTATATTTTAACTATTCTTTGAACTATACGTAACTATAGTATATATATTATATAAAATATTAACATTTACATTAATATAAAGAAACTTATAAATTGGTATTAAAATATGGTAAAATAAAAATATTAAGATCTAGTCAGAGTATAGAATAATCCCAATATCATGTGTAACAAGTTAATAAGAGGATACAAAATATTAACAATTGATATCTGGTCACAATATTGATATCTTAAATACAATAGGTACCTATCTTAAATACAATGACTATAATTTGATATTAATTAATTAGTTATATAAGATAGAGATGTATTATATATTGTTTATTAATTAATAAGATTATAATTATTTTTGAATAGAGAGTAGATATTAACATAACATATATCAATATGATAACATATAGTATAATATAAGTCATTATATCTTAATAATTTATGATATATTTAACCTGATGTACCTATCTTAATTATGATTTTTATATTAATTGATAATCTCTTGACATCTTAATTGTAAAATATAGTCCTATAATACATTTCTATTACGTAATTAATATAGAAGGATGATGGAACATGTATTTTCCATATTTTTCTATATACCCTATATCATCTATACATACAATTCAAAATAAATTAGAAATCAATTATTCTATTTAATATAGGAATGCATAACATTTAAAATATCAATATTTATTTTTGAAAACATACATATTTTTGATTGACAAACATATTCTTCCTTTAAAATCTCTAGTGAAGCAAACACAATGACCTGGATGGAGTAACGAGACTGTGGAAGTCCAAACACATAATTCATGAAGAAAAAACAATATCCGAAGAGGGAGTGATAAGATTATGGAAGTCCAAATTTAGAAGTCATTATCACAATGTAATAAATCTCCTTTTAATACATTGTATTTTTATTTTTTGGTTGAATGTTTTATTATATATGTAGTTTTATTTTTCAAACAATGCGTCAATTTATTTAATCTTTTTAAAGTAATACGTGAGTTAGTTAAATATTTCTATAAATTTATTTAATATGTCAGCCCCCAAAAAAATTTATCTCACGCCATTACACTCCTAACTACCATTTTAGGTTATGTTTCTCAGCATAATAAAATGTTGGTATTAAAAGGTATATTATTTTCCTTAAGGGTTTAGATAAGTTTGTCCAATCGAGAAAGGATCATTATTCAAATTTATTAGTGATTTAAGTTAAGGTGTTAAAAACTAAGTGAAGTGTTTGGAGATTAATCAAATCAAAGTGAACATAATCGTCAAAAGAGTTCAAACTTGTCTATAATTTTATCTACATAAACTATATGATTATTGAGTCACTATCCTAAGTGTGTATATGGTTCAAACAACATCCTCTTTTTGACACAATAATTTTAGACCATTATTGTCTCATTTTTATATATTCACTCTCATTGTTTGATCATGAAAACTATTAATAATTATCGTGATATTCAAGATACATTTATAAACCTTCCATGCCACCTCATTTTTTATGATTTTAAAATTAATTATCTATGTTTATTACTATTTTATTCTTGTTATTTATCTAAGTTAAATGCTTATCAATATGTGCATTATATACTTGTAATGAAAATTCATATATCTATAATATATTTTGGTATAAATAATTTTTAAACTATTTTTTAACCTTCTAATGTTAGGTCTTACTTTGCATGGTGCCAAATATAAATATATATTATATATAGAATAATAATTTTATAAATTCCCCATTGTATTATTTGATAAAAGAAAGTGATATTTTGAGAAAAACATCCTTCCTTGTAATACAAAGATTAATGATCCATGCCATCCATTATAGCACCCTCAACGTCTACTCTAAAACCAACTTTTATTATCCTTTTTATAACAACATAAAAGTGATTACTCAAAGATTTAGAGTTACACCACACACATTATTATGTATGGAAATAATGCAGAATGATCACATAAATTCATCCATAATTAATCCATAGTTTAGTTGTGATTTTATTTACCAAGCATATGCTGAGTTATGGTCCTATGATTATTATTAGTATATCAAAAGATAATTTTGATTGTTCAAGGGATAAAATGGACTACACCATCTCATTCAAAACATTTGAAAACCTAGGGAATGCCTATAAACTTATCTCTATTGGACATAAAATATAAAAATATTATTTAGATTTATGTCTTAGGTTGTATTCTTAATTAATTAAAGTTAAAAATTGATAAATATTCTCATAATAATGATATTTATGATGTGGTTAGAGGGTCACAATTATTCATGGGGTTCAATTTTTTTGATAACTGACTTAGACCCTATAGAGTATCCTTTAACTATGTTTTCATCTTGGTGTGGCCACTATTTTTTTCACTATATAATTTAAGTTATAACCAATGATTTATCAAATGGATAGAAAAAAGGTTTGGCAACCATGACAAACTTTAAATTTCATTAAGTAGTAGTTAAAAGTCCCATGGTTCCATAGACTTCAAAAAAGATAGGTTGTGGCTTAATTTTCTATGTGTACATCCTTAAATAGATTATAAATACATTAGGCCATGGTTTATATTTGCATTGGTTCAGAATTAATGGATTACATGTAACCAATCAATTTGAACCATCCACATGTCACTATCATGTTGGCATAGAGTCACAAAGTGACATAGATGTCATATTGATATTACATAAAAGTCCATATAAATGTGATCATGTGATGCACAACATGTGGATCTATCACAATCATTCACAAAACATAATCACTTATAATAAAGTGATGTGTCAATACATAATGGCTTGGATTAAGGACTTCATGGAGTGGGACCAACTGTAGGTTGTTGATGGTGACACTTGTCACCATCATGGCTTCTCATGGTCGTAAATTAGATTATATAATATGGGTTTTGCATCAAACCATGAACACTACATGATCCATAATAATTTACCACTCAAGATGATCACAGATGGGGTATCCTAAAAATGACCAAAGGTAATAAAGCCTAAGTTATAAGTAAAATATTTAAGCATATTTACGTACTTGATGACAACTCTTTCATATAATATATTATGTGCATGCTTTTTCAAAATTTTATTGTTCTTGATCCTTCTCTTAATTAATTTAAATTATCCTTTTATTTTTCTCTCTATTTTTAACTATATTGGGCTTTTGTCCAGAGCATATATACACTTTGGATTATCTTTAAATTCTTCATATTAGCTTTATTCCATTCATCTTTTAATCTCATATTTTATTTTTCACGTTTTGAATATTATAGGCCATTTTCAATCTTAATAACATCCTAATTTGAACTCAATTTGTCTGTAAATATACATGCATTATATCTCATCTAAACATTTAAAGCATGGAAATAATTCATTGTTCTTCTCAATAGTTTGTTAAAGCTTTCATTGAAATATAAATGTATTTGTTAGTGTTTTTTTGTGTAGAGATTTCAAGTATTGAAAACACTATAATAACATTAATATATTGAGTACTAGGATAATATAATTAAATGCAACACTATAAATCATACCTATGTAATGTAGAAGGGTAGATGAATGAAAGTAACTTGACTAGTAAATGATAAAGAGAAATCAAAATAGATATAAAATGATAGATAAATTCTTATTATTGACTTTTCTATAATTTGGTATTGGTTGAATGTACAAAAAATGAGAATAAATAAATAATATATAAATTTACTATTTCCATGTCATTGAATTATGTTGACTAAAAAGAGACACAAATTTGCATAATTATTAATGATGGAAACTTTGTATTTAATGATTTCCTCCCCTTTTGTCCCACTATTTGATAACTTTATAAAATCATTGATAATAGGGTGAACACTATCTCTCATAGATTTATAGATAGTTAACAAAACAAACTAGTAGTAAATTTGTCTAATTTTCCTCTAGATAGCCCTTCTTTCAATGTTTTAAAAAAGGGACTAAGATTCATAGTTTCCCCCAATTATATTCACAAAGAATAATTCTTTATATAGACTAAAAATGTTTTTAAATTATTACCTTATAACTTAGCTAAAGAGGTTAAACATGATTGTGCCATAGATTTGAGGGAATCCAAACCATTGAAACCAAATACTTGAGGGAATAATGGAATACCTTGAAAAACCTCAATATTAATGATAATATTTTAATCACTAATGCAGATAAAGGGAATGTAATGGTTGTTTTGAACAAGTGTGATTACAAATCAAATATGCTTAACCAATTACTAAATAGTAGCAGCTATAGAGTGTTAGCCTCTAACCTAGTTTCCAAAATCATCAAAATCATTAATAAATCTATAAATCAGTCATCTATGGATGATAACATAAATAAGCATCTCTTTCTTAAAAAATACATGACTCCTAAATTTTATGGCACCCTGACAATACACAAGGAATGTGTCTTAATTAGAATTATTATTGATACCATTGACTCACCTACTTATGCCTTAACCTCCTTCTTGGACAACAAATTCAAACTTTTAATAAGTAACATGTATTGATTTATCAAATACTCCATCGATTTTGTTGATTTTATCAAGGATGATTAGGTATTAAGTGAAGAGATTTTAGTTAGCTTTGATGTTATTTGTCACTTTTCACAAAGGTACATATTGATGACATAATAGATGTAGTAGGTGACCATATGGATGAGAAAATGACTTCATTTGTGTTATTGTGTTTGATGTCCAACTTTTTTCATTATTGTGTTTGATGTCCAATATGCTCCTAACTAGAAAATGCTCCTTACCACACCTCTAATCTTCATGTATTTGCATGGAAAATGATTGTTGCAATTGCCTCTACAAGTAATGATGAAGATTTACAATAAACCCTTTGATTTCTTGGCTAGAAATGCATTTCACATGAGCTAAAAGAGAATATTCACCTTTGGATCCAAAAAATATCTTTGTCCTCTTGTGCAACTACCTGAACATGCCTTTGACAACTTATTTAAAAATATAGAATCTTATTCAATATTTGTCCTTCCTCTTATGCATGCTAAATAATAACCCCGATTTGTAATGATGACTTTTGAACACCCCAAATGCATGGCCATTTGAAAAATCTTCTTTGGAATGCCCTGTTGATGTCTATAACAAATGGAGATATTTTTCTTCATCAAATTAAAATAATATTAATGTTAAAATATCACTCGTCGACTTGTTATTTTATTATTAAAAGTTGTATCCTTTGGTGAAGAGAGGTCTAAAGAGACATCTCAATGTGTATATATACAAGGCATTTTCACCTCATTTGGTAATCTGATTTAAAGTAAGAAGAATTTATAATTCAAGGAGGAGATCAATCACCTATAGTAGATTGAAATTTTGCATCAAGTAAATTATTATCTAGGAGAAACCATATTATTTATATATTCCTACCTAGGAAAGGCACTACCTTTCATTACTATGAATCAGTCTTATGCTTAGGTCATATTGTAAAGCAGATTTCTGCTCTTATTCCTAAAATATATAAGAGATATATTTTGTTGGGTTTTTTCTCCCTAGAGAAGGAGGGTTCTCTTAGGGTATTTGTTATGTTCATTGCTCTATGTTTTTGTAATTCTACTTAATTCATTTTTGATCCTAAAACTAACATGGTATTAAAGCGGGTTTATGCAAGATCATGATCAGATTTGAGTAAGCAGTGAAGTTATTTACTCATATTCTCATTCCAAGGGAATCTATCCAAGCCTCAAAAATGGTGAATGGTCTCAAGGTTGAAGATAGACTTGATGGTGCATCAAACTCCACCTCTTTGAAATTCAGAGTCCTTATTGCATTAGAGGAAATGATCTTCTAGAATTCATGGAGAATGATGTGCCTAAACCAATTGATGATGATAATAAGACTCAATGGAGGAGGAATGGCACTAAGGCAAGAAATATCTTGATATATTTCATGAAGGACCACCTTGTGCCTATCATATCTAAGTTGAAGATGGCCAAAGCCATGTTCGAGACTCTAAAAGGTATATATGATATTAATAACACCAATAGAGCTATTATATTAAGGTAATAGCTTCATCACATCAAAATGGATAAAGGAGAATATATCATCTCCTTCTTCATGAAGATCATTGAGTTGAAGGATAAACTATGTGCCATTGGAGATATGATAAAAAATGGCCTTCCTCAATCTTGGGAGCCCTTCGTTCAAAGTATAAGTGGAAGAACCAAATTTCCCAAGTTTGATCACCTTCATGTGGATTGTATTCAAGAGGAATCTAGGCTAGTGGCTAGAGGAAATGGGCAAAGTTATATCAATAAGAGAATCAAGTTCTTGTTACTCAAACCTCAAAGAGGAAAGGAAGAGAAAGGAGAAAAGGAAATTTCAAGAGGAATAGAAATAAGAAGTTAGATGCTTCTCTTGAATCAAAGAAGGATCTCTCCCATATTAATGTTTTCGATGTGACAAATGTGGTCACTATGTGAGAGATTGTGTAGCAAGACCAAACCAACATGCTACTACTACAGATGTGGATGATGTCTCTCCTCAGAAGGAATCAAGAGATGATTCAATTGAATTTATATTTATCTCAGCCGTATCAAGCAATGTCCCAACTAATAGCAGTCCATGGTTAATTAATAGTGGTGCTTCTTGTCACAATACAAGGTATATAGAGCATCTTTCAAAATCAGTGGAGAGAGAAATTGACCTTCAAGAAATAATTGGAGATGATTCTTGCTACTTAGTGAAAGGTGTTGGAGCCTCTTTTCTTCACTTAGATTCTATATTCTCTCTTCATTTGAGTGATGTCTTGTTCATTTGAGGTATGAAGAGGAATCTTGTATCAATTTCAGCCTTGGAGGACAAAGGATATCAAGTTGTATTTTCTAAAGGAAAATTTCTTGCTTGGCCAAAGAAATGTAGCATCAAGACAGCCTGAGTGATTGGTGTTTGATAAAAAGAGTATTTATAAATTTTTCATTCATCCAGTTCAAGCATTAATGCATGATTCCTCTAGTTCATGTGAGCTATGGCATATGAGACTTGCTCATCTTCACTTTAGAGCTCTTCAATCCATGGAGAAGATGGCCATTGGTTCTATAAATCTCAATCAAGAGCATGATGATACTTGTAAAGGATGTGCATTGGGTAAGAATACTAAGGGTCTTATTCATAGTAGTGAAAGAAGATCAAAATGTATTCTAGACCTTATTCATTATAATTTGTGTGGCCCAATGTCTGTGACATCCTTGAGTTGTTTTTGGTATTATGTAATTTTCATTAATGACTACTCTAGAAAGACTTGGATTTATTTTTTGAATTCTAAGGAATTTGAAGAAGTTCTTGAAAAATTCAAATAATTTAAGGCTCAAGTAGAAATTTTTTTTAGGAAAAGAATCAAGGTTCTAAGATCTGATAATGGAGGAGAATACGCTTCTAGAGACTTCCATCACTTCTGTATTGAGGCATGGATTAAGAGGGTTTTTTGTGTTCCTTACAATCCACAAAAAAATGGAGTTGTAGAAAGGAAGAATATATCTATATTTGAGGTAGCCAAAGCTATGATGTATGATCAAGACATGCAAATATTTCTTTGGGTAAAAGTATCTAAAACTATAGTGTATGTTTAGAATTAGAAGCCTCATCATATTTTGGAGAATATGACTCCTAAAGAAGCCTTCACAAGTGTGAAGCCTAAGGTTAGTCATTTGAGAATATTTGGTTGTCTTATTTATATTAATATACCTAAAGAGAAGAGAACTAAGTTAGAACCATCTGACAAGAAAGGAATATTTATGGGTTATGGTGAATCATCAAAAGCCTACAGGATCTACATTCCAAGATAGAAACAAATAAAGATCAGCAGGGATGTCTATTTTAAAGAAGATGTTGCATTCAAAAGATCTAAAGGCTCATTCATGGAGATAGATAATGAAGACTACAATACTCCTCATGACATGGATGTTGATCATAATCCTAAGATTTAAAGGGAGTTTACTAAACCAAAAGATGCTATTGATCTAGTTGAGCCTATAGAACCTACTGATGGGCCAAGAGATATTGTCATAGGTTGAAAAAGACCTATATGGGATAATAAAATAATGCAGGAGGTAGAAAAGTTTGTAGATCCTAAAGGTACATTCAGAGAAAGAAAAAGACCACACAAGTTTCCAGGCTATGTAGCATTAATGAGTCATATCATTGAGTCTGAACCTTCTAGTGTTGAGGAAGAATCCAATCAGCAAGTATAGAGAGATGCTATGGCTGAAGAATATCAATCTATCATAAAAAATTATGTTTGGGACATTGTACCAAGACTTGAAGGAAAATTAATTGTATCTTCTAAATGGATTTGTTAAGATCAAGCATGCAGATAATGGAAGTATTGAAAGGTACAAATCTAGATTTGTGGCTAGAGGATTATCTCAGAAAGAGGGAATAGATTATGAAGAAACTTTTTCTCTAGTTGCTCGTTATACATCCATCATAACTATTATTTATATTGCAATAGCTAAGGGATAGAATCTACATCATATGGACATGAAGACAACATTCCTTAATGGTGTAATTGAAGAAGAAGTATACATTGAACAACTTGATGGTTTTTTATTCATGGGAAGGATTATCATGTTTGTAAATTGAAGAAGGCCTTGTATGCTCTTAAGCAGGATCCTTGTGCTTGGTATGAGAGGATTGATCGATACTTGATAAGTTTGGGTTTCTCTAAGAATGATGCTAATTCAAATCTTTACTTCGAGATAGTTGATGGTGATGACTTAATCTTGGTTCTTTATGTTGATGATCTATTTCTTATTGGAGAAAACTATCTCATTATCAAATGCAAGGAGTTAGATTTTGAATTTGAGATGAAAGATCTAGGTTTTATGCATTACTTTCTAGAATTGGAAGTGTGGCAGAGACTCAATGAGATTATTTTAAGTTAAGGAAAATACACCATAGACATCTTAAAGAGATTTGGGATGATGGATTATAAATCCATGTCTACTCTGATAGAAACTAATTTGAAGAAGTTAAGTGAGTCTTTAGCTAGTTCAGGTTTGGTAGATCTTACTATGTACAGGCAACTGATTGGATCATTGATTTATATAGTTAGTACTAGACCAGATATTTGTTATGTAGTGAGTTCTCTCAGTCAATTCATGTGTGAACCTAGGCAGATTCATCTAATTGAAGCTAAGCATATCTTGAGATACTTGCATGGCACAGTTGGATATGGATTGGGATATACTTCAAGTACAGATCTAAATTTGCAAGGTTATTCTGATTTTGATTGGGTAAGGAGTGTAGCTGATCAGAAAATCACATCTAGATGTTACTTTAGCTTGGGATCTGTAATGATTTCTTGGTGTAACATGAAGTAGTCTTCAATGTCACTAAGCACTATAGAAATAGAATATATTTCAGCATGTGTTGTAGCTCAAGAAGCTGTGTGGATTCAGAAGCTCCTTGTAGGATTGTTTGGAAAATCATTGGAGATAACCATTATTCATTGTGACAATCAAAGATGTGTGAAGCTATCTATCAATCTAGTGTTTCATGATAGAATAAAACATGTTGAGATCAAATATCATTACATCAGAAATATGGTACTAAGGAAATCTATTTACTTGAGATACATTTTCACTGATGAGCAGACCACTAATATTCTCACCAAACTCTCTCCAGAGTGAAGTTTCTGCATTTTTGAGACAGGCTTGGAGTTGTGGAGAATGAAGCCCTTACTAAGAGGAAGACTTAGCATTAGTAATATCTTATAACTTGAGATAATGCATCTTTCTCTGTGATGGAAAAATTTGAGGTGAAAGCCCTTGTTAATGCATCTTTCTCTATGACAGAGAAATTTAAGGTGAAAGCCCTTGTTCCACCCTTTGAGAGTAGCCATGGTAGATGTCATGTTGAGTGACTCAATGACAAAATCAAGTTGAGAGACTCCATGATGATTTCCTTGAACTTGTGTCTATCCATCCTCTAGGAGCAGCCATGGTGGACATCATGATGAGATGATGAGATCATGTTGATTGACTCTGTGATGGGCACTTGTGCACATGTTCTTTTCATACATGGGATTATCCATGATGGATGATATCACGTTGTGAAGTCTTATACATCTCTGAGATGAGGATTATTGAAAAAAATATATACCTCCCTAGTTAAGAGGGAGTGTTGATCTTTATAATAGTGGGAGATATTTTTCTCCATCAAATTCAAATAATATTAATGTTAAAATGTCTTTGGCTGAATTTCTATTTTATTATTAAAAGTTTTATCCTTTGGTGAAGAGAGGAGACCCTTCATGAAGAGACATCTCAATGTGTATATATACAAGGCATTTTTACTTCATTTGGTAATCTGATTTGAAACAAGAAGAATTTGCACTTCAAGGAGGAGATCAATCACCTAAAGTAGATCGACATTTTGCATCAAGAAAATTATTATCAAGGATAAACCATATTATTTGTATATTCGTTCCTAGGAAAGGCACGACCTTTCATTACTATGAATCAATCTTGTGCTTGGGCCATATTGTAAAGCAGATTTCTACTCTTATTCCTAAAATATATAAGAGATATATTTTGCTAGGTTTTTCTCCCTGGAGAAGGATGGTTTTCCCAGGGTATCTACTGTGATGTAATTTTACTTAATTCATTTCTAATCCTAAAACTAACATGGGCCACCTTAAACTTGCATACCTACCATATTTCTCCCATAGAGTGTTTGAACAAGCAAAGCAATGGAAAATGCAAAAGTTAGGTTCTTTTTACATTTTTTATTTTTTGCTCCAACTTGCCTTTTCACACTTTGCTTTTTTCACATTTGTTTTTTTCAAATTTACCTTTTAGGGTTAACTCCACATTTTAAATGCATAAATGAATTAGTTTTCAATTTTTGGCCTTTTCGGGAAATTATGGTCCCTTTTACAAATTTGTAATTTTCTTTATTTTGGGGAAATCTAGGTTCCATTTGTAATTCTCTTTGTATTAGGGAAATCTGAAATTCAGCAACATTTTTACTATTTATAAATTGAAGAATTGCAATTCAAAGTTGTAGTTCCCCTGAAAAGTTCCCTTAGGGAACTGGGAAGTCCAACTGCAATATGTAATTTAAAAAACTATAAAATTACAAATTACATTTGGAAATCTCATTTCCCTGAAAAGTTCCCTTAGGGAAATGGGAACTTCAACTACAATTTACAATTTTCAAATTCACAAATTGTAATTCGTAGTTCCAATTCCCCCCAAAATTTTCCTTAGGGAAATGGGAATTCCAAATTTAATTTTCAATTTAGAAATTCTCAAAATTGTAAATGTCCTTGAATGTTCCCATTTGAACTAGGGCCCTTAGGGAAATGGGAATTCAATTGCAATTTGTAATTTTACAAAATTACAAAATTGCAATTGGCCTTGAATGCTCCCATTTGCAAATGGACCTCATGTTGGCCAGTGTTGATTGGCAAGAATTGGACATCCAAGTGAAATTTTTAATTTGCACATTTGCAAAATTATAAAATTGCACTTCTTCCATTAAATCTCCCTAAAGCTCCTCTTGAGTTGAATTTTCTCTATTTACTTTGACTGGTGGATTTGGGAGAGTTGACTGTAATTTGCACATTGCATTTTGAAAATTGCTTCTCCCAAACGAATCTCCCAAGGACTTTGGGGGCCTCATCTACAAATTTTATAACTTGTAATTTTCTATATTTTCCCCTGAATCCATTCCAACTACTTGTTTTAGTGAAGTACCCTTTTTTATAGACTTGACCGATTTGACCGAATATGAGGATCACTGAGGATTACTTTCAATAAACTTGAAAAGTATCTCCGTGCATCATAATATCTATCTAATAAGTATTGGAAAGAGTGCGCATAGGTTCCATCAAGTACGCAAATGGACCCAACAGTGTTGTAAGAGTGGGAGGAGTCCCAATTCGGTGTTACCAGTTGTACTGATCAATGGATGAACCAATAAGACAATAGAAAGTATGATAATAACCACAATATTTTCTAGGGTTATCTTGTAACCCTCCATCAAGAACTTGGCAACATAATAATATATAGCCTTACAATGCATGAGTATTAACTAGAGGGCCGCATTGAATGTATTTTTGAAGGAAAGATAAATCAAATTCAAGGCTACTTTCGACATTGACATTTAATGACTTGTTGATAGCAATTGGATATTCCTCTACATTTTTGATGCATAATAATGCCTTGGCTTGAAAATGAGAATCTATGTGAGTTTGTGGTCCACCATCAAGCTCATTATTCATAAATATTTCCATTACAATAGTTGTCCACCTTCTTAGGATATCCTTGTGATTCATAGATTGCAAGCAAGGGGTCTTTGTCTCATCAGCATTATTTAAAAAACCTGCTTTGTAAAGCTCGAACTCATCAAAATAAAAAAACCCTGTAACTGGCCTCAAAGGTCATTGCTTGAATGGAAAGCAACGGATCTATCCCCTCAGATGCCACCTATCTTCCTTGAGTGGGTTGTTAGATGTGTATTGCCTTCTATTTCCCAAACCCTTGCAGTTGGCCCACTTACATTTTCAATACCACACCAGGATTAAGTAGCTGCCTAACCTAAACTAGAGGATAACCTCGAACAAGCGACATTAAAATACAATGTTGATTTCAATTGATTGAACTAGGAACTGGAAAACCATGTTCTTCCAATGCCTTTATAGAGGAAAATTCTTCAAGAGCTGCAAGTCGTGATAGGTAGAGATAATTATCACTGGTTGATGCCTCAAATAGTCCTAATCCGTTTAATTCATTTGCCAGTGTTCTTCCATATTTTAAGCAAGAAAAGAAGGCCCGCATAACCATGTCAGGCGTTGAATTCCATTACACCTAGGTAGTTGCTGGACTATCAGCTAGCACATTTCTCAAGTTTTAAAGTTTTTGAATCACCTTTCAAGTGTACAGTCCCTTTCTAACCGTTTGCTAGAAACTAGAGATTCAACAACAATTTCCAATTTAGCAATTATTGTAAATTGCATTGCGTTCTCGCTTTTCTGCCATCCACTATTACGTTTTGTGCTGTGGGATCCGAAGATGGAGAAACAAATTGCAATTTGTTGTTTCAACATTTTTTTTTGCGATTGCTTTTGCTGTGACACTTTCCTATGGACATCCTACGTCTCATTTACAATTGTGTTTTAACCCACAAACCGCTGGCGAAAATGTTAGGCACCTTTTGCAATTTACCCCTAGTTAACTTGCAGTCAATGGATGAATTCCCTGTTGGGATTTTACCTCCTCAAATGTAAATGTCAGAATTGATTTTAGCCATTCAAACCTCCAACAGAACTCCACGGTGTCATGTGCAATTGGTCAACCTGTGGTCAATGCCCAAATCTCCGCCATATACTCATTGCAGCCACGTGTTTTCGAACAGAACATTGCCTTGTTTCTTTACCCTCTTCCCACGTGGTAAGGGTTTGATGGTGTGGAATTAAAACCTCTATTATGTGTCTCTCTTTGATGCCATGTGGGCCTAAGGACCTCCACGTGGGCTCCCCAGATGCACTTAACATGGCTACATTCATCTAACTGCTGCTTTCACCATGTGGGTTTATGTTTTCCACCGTGGACCCCTTACTATGTGCCCAATGTATTTCGGCACCAACACACTCCTTGTAAATTGGAAATGGAATATTTTATATAAAATTTATTCAAGATATGTAACAAATTTTTTGTGGCCTCTTTCATTTTCGACCTTAAATTGAACTTTATGCATAGCTTAATCTTAATCTTACTTGAAAAACATGTGGATTGTGCAATTTAAAATATTAGTGTATTGAAATTAAAATGTTAAACATAAATAAATAAGTAATACAATTAAAATAAATTATGTGATTTTAGGTTTTTTTTAGGTAGTTAACGTTTGGGCTTGACATTTTTAGTCAAATTTAATAAGTTAAATTTAGAAAATATTATTTTATATGGAAAAGCAAATCGAATTAAATATTTATAAATTTTATCAAAAGAAACATCTCAAATATTCACAATTAAATTTTATAAATCACAGAATACTCATTTTAATCATTGAAATAAATATTCACTACCACACAAAATTTAACAATATAAAATTTTGATTCACAAACCCTATCCCATAAAATCCCTAAAACACACATTCACAAACTCCCTAAAATTTTTCTAGTGTCCTTTTATTGAAAAAATTCCACAAACAATCCTTCCAATAAAATTCCTCACTTATTAAAATGAAAAAAAAAAAAAAAAATCCTTTACGTGGCATGTTTTGTTTGTTTTATTTTTATTTTTGAGTTCAAGGTGACATTAGGGATGATGTCTATAAAGTCACCCCAATACTATCAGTAACATTAGGTGTAACATTGCCTTTAATGTCCATTATACATTACCTAATTTTTTTAATATTTAATTTTCATTTTAATTAGATTAAGTTTTTGAAATTAGATTTATACATTGATAAATCTAAAATATAAATTTTAGTCATCTTTCATAATTCATTTTATTTTTGGCTTCAAGTAATTACATAAATATCTAGTATTCTCTAATTATGTTTGGGAGTTTGATATTCTATAATTGAGTGTCTCATACAACTAATCAAGAAATTAGTTACATTGGTCATTCAAGTAGATAAAATATTTAATCAAGTAAAAAATAAATTTAAGTTGTCTCAAATAATTTTAGGGATTCTATATGCTCCAATTTTATGCTTTATGCAATCAATTTAGTGATTGGTTTCATGAAACATTCAATTAAAGCATACTAAGTCACAAATTACATTAACTAATCAAATTCATTTTTAAGGGGATCAATATGCTTTGGTTGAGTGCACAATTAAATTAATTAAGAGATTAATTATATGGGGAACTCAACTAGGGTATTTGAGTCTAAAATTATGTTAATTTTTCACAATTATATTTAGGAGGATCAATATGTCCTAATCAATTTTCCACACACCCAATAGAGGATGGGTTTCACAGGGAACTCAATTATGGTATATTGAGTCATGAATTATATTAGGTTGTGATGATTGTATTTAGGTAGCTTAATATGTTTTAATTGTATTGAGGGGGCTTGATATGCCTCAATTGAGCACCACACATAATTAATCAAAAAGTTCATTGTATGCGAGATTAAATTAAAGCATATTAAGTTAAAATTACATTAGTTTGTATTAATTAGGTTTAGGGGGCTCAATACGTAGTAATAAATCTTGTGTATCATATAACCAATGAATTGATTAATTTCATGGGGCATTTGATTAGGACATATTGAGTCAAAAATTACATTAGTTTATTGTAATTAGGTTTATAGGTCTCAATATGCACTAATTATGTACCTCATGTAGCCAATCATACAATTAGTTGCACAAGGCACTGAATTAGTGCATATTGAGTTTGGAGAGATCAATATACCCTAATTGTGTGCGCCATATAAAAAATCAAAAGATTGGTTCCATGGGGTAGTTAATTAGTTCATATTAAGTCTAAAATTATATTTATTTTTTTATAATTATAAGTCCTAATCAAGTGCATCATGAAAACAATGGATTTATTAGTTGCATGAGGAACTTAATTAGAACATATTGTATTAAAATTTATAATATATATTTTCAAAATTAGGTTTAGTAGGCTCAATATCCCTTAATTATATCCCATACAAATAATTGAGTGATTGGTTTAATGTGCCATTCAGTCAAGGAACATTGATTTATAAACTACATTAGTTTGTCATAATTATGTTTAGTGTGCTCGATATTCCCTAACTGAATTCCCTTTACAACCATTCATGACATTGGTTTAGTGTGGAACTTAATTAGGTTAAATTTAGTCGTGAAATATATTAGGTTTTCACATTTGTGTATAGAGGAGCTGATATGCTCTAATAAGGTTTATGGGGCTCAACATGCCTTCATCATGTGTTATATGAATTGATTGGTTGCATGTGGTAGTTAAGTATGGCATATTTAGTGATTTTTTTTTCAAAATTAGGTTAGGGGATTAATATACACTATTTGTGTGTGTCTTGCAACCAATTAAGTGATTAGTTGAATAAGGAAGTCAATTAGGGAATATTAAGAAAAAATTTCATCATTTTATTGCTATTAAGTTTATGGGACTTAATTTACCCTAAATGAGTGCCTCATGCAACCAATAGATCAATTGGTTGCACATGGATCTCAATTAATATATATTAAGTTATAAATTATATCTATTTGTTGAAATTAGGCTTGATATATGACAATTCTATCTCCCATACAATCAATGGAATGATTAGTTACACATGACAATTCTTAATAAATTTTTTGATAATATCTTTAAATATAAACATAATATTATTCTCATTTTTTTGGTATATATATTTTGCCTTAAATCATTCCATAAATATCCAATATTCAATAGGATTATATGTTCTTTATTGAAAATTGATAATTTTTTACTAATGATATTTTTGATAAGAGCTTGAGAATTTGTCTACTCTTTTACAATACAATATATTTTTTTCAATCCTTTAAAACTACCATGATAATATTAAAGAATAATTGATGCACAAAGTTATTTCAACCTAAAAATCCATAAAATTATAGCCCAACACATGTAAATCAATTATTATATGGAAAAAATCATCTAAAAAACAGAAAAAAGAATAATACGAATGCTTGAAACTTACAAATGTTATTGTGTCCAAATACAAGGAATATAAACCCAAATAATAAAATTTGGCAGCCTAAACCTGAATAAAATGAAAGGAGACAAATAAGAGCAACATATTACACATTTTGCTTCAAAACAAAACTTATAAATTTCTTATAAATTTGAGAATTTGGGGATAACTTTTTTTGTTGACATATTTTAATTATTTTCAATTTATTACTTATACCTTATTTATTTACATCTAGAGTATATTTATATTCACTTGTATATCTATATTTATTTTGTAAAATAAAGTTTTTTAAAATTATTTTATAAAAAAAAAAATTATTTTGTAAAATAAAGTTTTTTAAAATTATTTTATAAAAAAATAAAAAATAATCTAAATCTCCTAGAACAATTATTGTTTTTCCATCCCAATTTAATATAGTTTATTTTTTATTTAATTTGCGACGTAAGTTGTTTACTTTCTCTCTTTTGGCCAGCTTCATTTAATATTGCAAGTGCGACAGGTTTCTAGATTGCCTATGTAATGGTTTTGTTTTTATTGCATATTCAATAAGCTTGTGTTAGGAGCTAGTTGGATTAAGGGTCCTGTCAAACAAATTATTTTCATATAATATTACTCAAATATGAAGTGGTCAGATTTGCTTATTATTATTATTTTATCTGAGAGCTTGTACGGTGTAGCATATGTAGTAGTCAAAACTTGTCTTCTTGAATGGTTCATACAACTGCCCATTTTCCAGATATATGAGGACAAATTCAAGGCTACCTCACACAACATTCCGACTTTCATTGTTTATAAAAAAATAAAAAATTACAACCATTCATTATTAAAATGAGTCAATATTATTATCAAATCGTGATTACAACTTTAATTGATTGCAATCTGCTGGAGACAATGTATTTTTTTTAAAAATTTGATGTTTTCATAATTAAATTTTGTTGGTGAATTTTTTTTATATTAATATTTAAAGAAAATTGTGTAAAGACATTTTAAATTTCAATATTTTGATTTAATATCAAGAGAATAATAAATTTTTTATTCATAATGAATCATGATTAATGATCTTAAATATTGAGATTTAAAATATTAGTATACAATTTTTTTCAATTTTTATATTAATATATTTCTATTATCTTAAAAATTAAAAAATATACTTAATTTTTTTATCTTAAATTATCTAATAAAATAAAACAATATTATGTTTTATTATAAAAAAGAAGTTGTTTATAAAATAAAGATACACATGTACATAAAACAAAACAATGTTATTTTTTATATATAACTACACTAAAAAGTATACATACAAAGAAATGGAAATTATATTTCCTGCACTCTCACCCCCCTCTCTTTTTATATATAAAATATATTTTTATTTACTACCGCATTTTAAAAAAATATTAAAATTATATTATTTATATCCATCTTACTCTAGAATGTTCCAGTTTATAGTTGTACAAGAAAATACTTTGCTTCTACACTAAGCTAAATATAATTTAGAAAATAATAAATTATTAAATTAATTTTGTATGGAAATGATGAAGACATTAAATGTCTTATACTAAAGTAGAAGTTTTTCAGTAAGTATTTGGTGAAGGTAAGACTATAATTTCAACACCTTCCATTAATCATGACTTCATACCAATCAAGTCTAAATTCATTCTTGGTCATTCAAAATATTCTTTAGATAATGATTTTGTGAATATATTTGTAAAGAATCTTTTGATTTGTAAAATTTAAGTTTTATTTCTTCATTATTAATTAGTTATTTTATGAAGTGATATTTCATATTAAAGTGTTTACCTTTTCCTTGAAACATATGGTTTTTTTTATAGAACTAAAAAAAATTATTGTCAATAAATATTATTATTATTTTTTCTTAATCTTGATTCAAATTAAATATTATTATTATTCATATTGTAATTTAGATTGGCATTCAATAACATGTTTAATAAGTTTTTGTTTAGATTAAAAGTATTATATTTTGGAGAAACTTAATTTATAGATAATGTCAGTTTTACTCTTTATCAAATACGTCAAGATACCAATTTATATCTTATATATTATTGAGTCCACATTATTGTTGTTGTAATTTTTGATCAATTTCACACTTTTAATAATAAGTGTTGATACCAGTTTATTATTAGTCATTTTAAACTTCTTCAATAAATCATTTGCATTCTTGATTTGATATATACAAATGTACTTATTATTTTTATTCACTTGAATGCAAATAAATTATTTCATTAAACTCAACTAAGCCTTCTCAAACTCCTCCTTCATTATTAACTCAAATATTTTAATCTCAAACATTTTAATTGAGAAAATTATAATAAAATTCAAATCATCAACATATAAATATATTATCAAGATCTCACCTTGTTTATTCATTTTTACATTAAAAATAGGTTTATTTCAACCCTTAATAAAATTACTGATCAACAAATATGAAATAATATAGTTCTAGCAAGACCTGGGCACTTTAGGTATCTCATTTAGAACTTTTTTTTAAATTATACAATTTTTTTCTCATGAAAATGGATATCATATCTAGGTGGTTGTTGTACATATACTTCTTCTTATAACACTCCATTCAAGAATCCGTGTTTCACTTTTTTTAAAATAAACTTTACACATATTTTGATCTACAATTACCAAAATAAATATCATAATATCTAATCTTGTTACAAGTGCAAAATTATTTTTTTAATCAAATTTGAGTTGTTGTGAATACTATCCAACCATGAATATTACTTTGCATATCTCAATATTATCATTTGAATTCTACTTTTTTCAAAAACCCCACTTAAATTTAATTATATCCTTATCAACTGGAAGGGACATTAACTCCCAAATCTTATCTTTATCAATTGCTTCAATATCATCATCCATAGTTATTAATCAAAAGGAATTAACATATGCAAATAAATAAAAATAAAAAAATATATCATCATTCTATTCATTTTTTCTTACCTCATAGATCTCCCTCAAACTACTTGTATTTTTAGGAGTTGTAGTTCTTTTACTCAATGGTATTGAAAAATATGGAGTAGAGCTACTTGAAACACTAGAACAAGTATGATTGGATATAATTTTTGTTGAATCTTTCATTCCAAGCTTCTATTATTTGTTGTGGTTTTAAATGATAATTCACTTATTTTTCTTCATCAAACTCCATAAATATTTTGATTATAATTTATTTTAAAATTATATTATATTTGAATGCTTTTAATTATCTGTTGTAAAAAAAAATATATACATTTCTCTCTTTTATCATCTATTTTTTCTTCTAATAATAACATAAGTAATGAACCCAAATCCTCTTTATGTGTGAAACAATATGTTTTTTCTTACTTTGTGCTTTTTGTGAAATCTTATGTTTTAAATTTTTGGTAGAAAACTAGTTGAATAGATATACAAAACATGCTACTACTTCAACTTAAAACTCATTTGATAAATTATTTTTTAAAACATACTTCTCACCATTTTCTCAATAATTATATATTTTATTTCCATATAACTCCATTTTAATGGTGTATACCTTTTTATGACTTGTTATTTGATTCCATTTGACTTGTAAAAAAATAAAAATTCATTAGATATTCAACATCTCTATCTATTCTCAATACTTACATAAATTATCCACTTTTTTTCAACCAAAACTTTAAACTATTGAAATATCCTAATATTTTAAATTTTTGTTTCAAGAATAACATTCAAGTCTTCATATTATAATCATCAACAAAAATCACAAAATATTGACTTTTTCCAACCAGTGGCATCTATAAAGTCTCATAACAAGTTTGAATTTATAATTTTAAAAAGATATTTTACTTTCCATGATTTACCAATAGGGAATTATTTCTTATGTTGTTTCCCCAGAATACAACTTTCAAAAATATTGCCGGGTTTCTCTATTAAAAAATTATTTTTATCATATACTCTTCATATGCATCAAGTGTAACCTAAATGTCTAGATCTTAGATTCCATAGCCAAGACAGATCTTTTATTACACTTTGACTGCTTCATTCAATTCATCCTGTGTTCTTAATGGAAACATCCTATTTTTTGTCATAAAGGAATGTGAAATTATCTTCTCACTCTCATTTCTATATATAATTACCCTTTCTTCATTCTTAAAATAAAATATATAATGTTTATTTACTAAATTTTAGTACGAATTTTATAGTTCAAACCTTATGTAATACACATTAGGGATATATTTTTTCTCACCTTCCCTAGTCCTAATATAAATTCCCCCTTCTATTATAACAATGTTTTTTTTAATTGTTCTCAAATTTCACTTCAAATATAACAGACTTCTGCTCATAAATGTTTGGAAACATTTCTTTGTTACCACTCATATGGTTCTTGCAAATATTGTCTAAAACCCAAGCTTCCTTTGTAGTTACTTAAGCTACATTACAAGTGATAAAAAATGAATGAAAAAAATTCATCCTCTGATTCATTTTCCTTTAAAAATTTTGCTCTCTAATTATTCATATCAAAATGTTACACTATTTTTGCATAATGATCAATTTTCTTATAATAGTGACTCTCAACATGAGAATTTTAATACCTTTAATCTCCATGTGCATGATCATTTCTGCTACCTCTACCTCTTCCCAATTCAAATAAATCACAATTGGTTCTTCCTTTTTCATGAGAGTCTTTTTGATCTTCTAGTTTTCTAATAGTATAGCATCTTGATGAATGTCTATGATCTGCATTTTTTACAATTTTCTTTGAACATGAAACTTTTTATTTGAATATATGCTTAAGAGAAAGACCCACTATTCACTTGAGATTTTTCTCATGTTTTTTTAAGGAATTCATGAACTCATTAAGAAATAATTATGACAAATCCTTTGATACTTCAATAGCAATCACTATAAAGGCAAATTTGGTAGACAGACTCCTTAAAATCTTCTCTACAACTTTTGATATTTTAATGTCTCTCCATGCGACATTACTTGATTAACAACACCCATAAAACATGTGAAAAACACATCCACTAACTCAAAATCCATCATTTGTAAATTCAAAATTCTCTTCTCAAGATATACAATTTTATTAGTTTGACTTCAATTTTACTTTGATATCCAATGTGCAGACTCTCTCATACTTTCTTCGACCTAGTTTATGCACCAACTCTTAAAAAAATTGATTCATTTATTTATTTCTTTATTAAGATTATGGATTTTTAATGTTTCTTTTAATTCTCCTTAATAAGATACATATTTTCTTGTGTCAATGCATTATATGTTTTCTGGTTAGTTGGTTCAGGGAACCCACATCCTGTGAATAGAAAATATCATTCATCTTAATACTCTAATAATTATGGTTCTTTCAATTGAGAAAAGGAATTTGAGGTTGAGTGAGGTTTCTCTTCACAACAGCCATGGTGATTCTACTAAATGAAATGAAAAGAAACCTACCCTGATACTGATTTGTTGGAAATCTAAGAGTGTGCTTTCTTCTTCTATGCTCTATGCTCTCTAATAAAATATTGTTGCATTCTATCAGAAAAAATAGAGTTGTTCACAAAATAGAGATGCACATACATAAATTGTTCTTTATATATAAATAGACAAAAATAGAGGTTACACATACAATGAAAATCAGAATTAAATTGTTTGTTGTAGCATACAATTTTTTTAATTTATTTTTTTCCAAGTACTGTCTCACCTTTGTCAGTTATTCTATATAGTTTGTTCTTCACTTACAGCCACATTTTAACAAAATACTGAAATGCAAATAACCATATCCAGTCTGCACTATATAAAATTCTATAGAATATGTTGCTTCTGCACCAAGCTAAATAAAATCTAGAGAATTCTAAATTATTATTTTTCTCTTTTCTCTTGAGAAGATGAAGACATTGTATAGGAGTAAGTGGAGTTGTTCTTTACTCGGTATCTGGTGAAAGGAAGATTATACTTTCAACAATGTTTTGCTTGTCATAATATAAGTATAGTCAAACTTTGGAGTTTTACAATCATATGGAATCAATGCAATGGAAGAATAGGTTTTGTAGTACTCAAACCATTCCCAAAGCTTAAAAGTATATAATTTTACTCCATAATAGAATACATATGTACTTCACAAGATATACTCTCGCTCTCGGATAGAATATATATTTTAAGACAATTTGATCCATTTGCCCATACTTGGAATTCCATTGTTAACAACAAACAGCATGTAGTATCCAGTTGGTGCTGTCACAAAATTTGGAGGTGCTGTGACCATTGCATTATATGTTCCTCCCATTCTCTTGGGACTATATGATGAAAGAACCAGAAGCCTCTGGTTCATGTAAAATGAGTGAGTTGTGACGGAAGGCACGTAAATATGGAACTCAATATTTGTAGATTCTGAAACAAACCTTAAATAATCATGACAAATAAAATGAATAACAACAAGAACATAGCCAAATCATTTGCATCCTTTACCAAATATCAATAGACATAACAAACATAAATCATATATTAAATTTGAAGAAGGCAGAGTACCTTATTTTTTTTAATTACTGTATTGTATTCTAATTACAATATTAACAAAAAAAAGGTTTTTCCATTCAATATGTAGCATTGTACAAAACCACTTATTAATAATAAGGGATGCTTAATTTAAGGGAGTTTAACAGGCTATTTGAACAACAGTCTAAATAAAGGTCTATATCTCTAAACATGCATTTCTTCATGCATTATTCGATGTGCTAAAAAAATTGCAATTTGTGTAAAACAATGTTTAGCAACTGAATTATAAAGGATAAACTATACATAAAAGAGTCTCATGCGTTGATGAGAACTGTAGTTGAGAGATGAGGATAACATGTGGTGACGGAAGCATGCATGTATCAATTATCAACATACTCCCCCTTGATGCTAAGAGGGCTCACAATCTGATCTCTGAGTGTCAAAAACTGATATGTTGCAACTACTTTCATGAAGATATTTGCCAACTATTCTTTAGTGTTGATGTATTTCAATTCTACTACCTTCATCTGCACTAAATCTCAGATAAAATGATGCTTTAAATCAAAATGTTTTGTCCTACTATGATGGACTGGATTCTTGGCCAATTTAATAGCACTAATGTTATCACAAAAAATAACTGTGGGCTGAACTTGAATCTCTCCAATTTTTTCAAGAAGTTTTGTAAGCCATAATGCTTGTTTACCTGCTGAAGTGATTGCAACATACTCTACTTTTGTAGAAGAAAGGGCAACTATACTTTACTTCTTTGAGCTCCAAGTAATCAAACTAGAACCAAAAGAAAAACAATTCTTAGAAGTTGACTTTCGATCATCCAAACTACCTTCCCAATTAGAATTACTAAGACCAACAAGATTGAACCTTTTAGAAGTGTAGTAATGAATACCAAATCTAGAGTGCCTTTCACATACCTCAAAATTTTCTTTGCTACCTTCATATGTATTTCTGATGGCTCTGCCATGTACCTTGAAACAAGTGAAACTGAAAAAATAATATCAGGTCTTGTATGAGTTTAAAACATTAAGCTTCCAACAATACTTCTATAAGATGTCTCATCAACTCTTTCAACACTATCATCTCTACACAACACAACTCCATGAGCAAACTGGAGTGGAGACTGGTTTACAATCAACCATATCGAATTTCTTCAACATATCTTTAGCATACTTTGTTTGACAAATAAAAATTTTATTCTCCCTTTGATAAACATCCATTCCTAAAAAATATTTCATAAGGCCTAAGTCTTTCATCTCAAATTCATTCATCATGAAAACTTTGAATTTATCCTTCATCATAGAACTGCTACACATATACAATAAGTCATCAACATATAAACTTACAATTAGACTATAATTACCTTCTTGTTTGTAGTAAAGGGTAGGTTCACTCTTACTTCTTTGAAATCCATTCTCTTGAAAATATCTATCAATCCTAGCATACCATGCTCTTGGTGCTTGTTTGAGGCCATACAAAGCCTTCTTTAACTTGTGGACATGATTTTCTTGTCCTTGCACTTCAAAACTGTGTCGCTGTTCCACATATACTTCTTCTTCTAAGTACCCATTCAAGAAGGCACTTTTTACATCCATATGATGGATACTCCAATTCTTTTGAGCTGCTAATGAAATAAGCAATCTAATGGTCTCTTATCTTGCTATTGGTGCAAATGTCTCTTCATAATCAATGCCATACTTTTGTGTGAAGCCTTTAGCAACTAATCTCGGCTTATGCCTTTCAATACTTCCATCACTGTTACACTTAGTCTTGTAGACCCATTTGGTGCCAATCTTCTTCTTGTTATGTGGAAACTTTGTAAGCTCCCAAGTGTCATTCTTGTGAATGGAATCCATCTCTTCTTGCATTGCTTGCATCCAAACCTCATTAGGATATGCATCTTCAAAACATGATGGTTCAAAATCAGCCTTGGTAAGTAAATCAAAATTTAGTGTCTCACCTCTTGGATTTTCTTCATGTGCTTGATTTGAACTCCTTTGATAAATGTCACTCAATCTTCTTACCTTTCTTGTAGAACTAGGACTTCAATCTAGACTTACACTTGGAATTGAACAACTAGATGAGGGGTTACTTGGTGGATTTGTAGCACTTGGAATAGAAGTATTAGTGGGCTGCCCATGATCAATATCATCCATAATAACTTCATTTAAAACAGATTTTGACTTCTCCATATGGCTTTTTTGATGACCATAAACTCCCCCTTCATCAAAAAACACATCTCTTGACACAATAAGCCTATTAGTGAGAGGATTATATAATCTGTTAGCCTTACTTTCCTCACTATATCCAACAAAAATGCATGACTCATTTCTGGGATCTAACTTTTGCCTCTTTTGATCAGGAACATGAACATAGGCTAGGCAACCAAAAACTTTAAAATAATTAACATTTGGCTTTTTCTCATACCAGGCTTCATACTGAGTCATCCTGTCAAGTGCACTAGTGGGACTCCGATTGAGAATATATACTGCTGTAGCAACTACATCTCCCCAAAAAGAATTGCTTAATCCCTTTGTTTGTAGCATGCTTCGTGCCATCTCCACCACTATACAATTCTTCCTTTCATCCACACCATTTATTTGAGGTGTGTATGCAGTGGTGAGTTGTCTTCTAATGCCATGCATATCACAATAACCTTGAAAGGCTTTTGAACAAAATTCTCCTCCATGATCAGTCCTTAAGCATTTGATTTTGCACCCTTTGTAATTTTCTACAAGGGATCTAAACCTCTTGAATGTCTCAAGAGCTTCACCTTTGGTCTTCAAAAAATAAACCCAACACTATCGTGAGTAATCATCAATAAAATTAATGAAATATGATGACTTACCCAAACTCTTTCTTTGCATAGGACCACAAATGTCTCTGATACCAAATGTCAGAAATACCAAATGAAAAAAACCTGGCTCTAATACCAAATGTAGATTTGGAAACAACCCTTAAATAATCATGACAAAGATAATGAATAGCAACAAGAACATAGCCAAATCATTTGCATCCTTTACCAAATATCAATAGACATAACAAACACAAATCATATATTAAATTTGAAGAAGCAGAGTAACATGTTTTTTTTATTACTGTACTGTATTCTAATTACAGCATTAACAAAAAAAAAAAAGGTTTTTCCATTCAATATGCAGCGCTGTACAAAACCACTTATTAATAATAAGGAACACTTAATTTAGAGGAGTTTAACAGGATATTTGAACAGCAGTCTAAACAAAGGTCTATATCTCTAAACATGCATTTCTTCATGCATTATTTGCTGTGCTAAAAAAAAACTGCAGTTTGTGTAAAACAATGTTTAACAACTGAATTATAAAGGATAAACTATAAATAAAAGAATCTCATGCGTTGATGAGAACTGCAGTTGAGAGATGAGGATAGCATGCGGTGTGGGAAGCATGCATGCATCAGTTATCAACAATATTGTTGGGATGTAATTGGAAACAGTGAACTGAATTGACAACCTCGTGCCATACCCAACTGAAGAAGAAGATAAGGCGGATATGACCGGCCTGTAGGACTGATAGGAACATTCTAGATAATAGGGACTGTAAGCTTCGAGACAAAGTTCCCTGGGATAAGTAGTTACAGACAGAACGTATCCGACGTAGGGGTTTGATCCCCCGACGAAAATCCGTCCATCGGGAAGAACATTTGCAGAGGAATGATACATTCGGGGAATCGTAGAGGGTGCCAGCGTAGAGAATCGCCCCCCTGGAAGTGCAGTGGCTTTATATAGATATGGCATGAGAGCCGGATTTCTTCCCAGCGCCCAACCGGCGGTTCCGCTCTCTGCTTCATTTAAAATAAGAATCTCTCCATTGGGCAGAATCAACATGTCTCCCATCACCCTCGCTGCAGGCATCTCCTCCATTGCCCAACAAGGGTTCGGGTCCGTAATAACAATTTTTCCGCAGCTCTGAAGAGCAAAGACGAAATCCCCGGCTTTTGCAGACGCAAAACCGTTATCAGGAGCGCCACCGCAGACGAGAATTTCCACTTTTTGAAACCCGTCGGAGGCCCTCAACGGCAGCATTGCACATGAGCCGGACGACGGGTAATTCCTCGCCCCACCCGGCATCGTGGGAAACGTTTTCACCACACGGTTTCTTTTGTGGTCAAGCAGTATCGAGTCCTTGTTGGCAAAGACGAACAGTTTGCCATCGGAGGAGAGATGAAGGAAAGGGTACAGGTTATTCTTCACGTCAGCGACATTAGTTTGAAATAAAAAGGGCAGATTATCGACCCCTCTCCCGGCGTCTTAGGCACGAACTCGTAGGAAAAAGCCCGTCTGCCTCCCACAACAATAATCCTGTTATCGGGAAGTATCTGATTTGAAGCATACCATCTATTCGCTTCAAGTTTAGCGGGCTGAGATTCATCCCAGTCGCATTCAGAATCAGCACAGGTCACGACATAACGGACGGCCTTGCCGCCGTCATTGTATCCGCCTGTGCTAACCAATGTACCGTTGGCAACAAAGGCGGCGGAGGAGCACCATGGATCGGTCATGACCTTCAAGGGCCTGATGCTGTCCAAAGCAATGTTGTACTCTATGGAGTGAGCCCAGCAATCGTGCTTCAGCGCCAAGTCGTTGTCGTCGTCTCTGCAACGCTCGTTGTCCAGCTGCAGCTGAGAAGCGCCAAAGTCGGAGCGATCAAACATAATCACGGTGTCTTTGTGGGTCGTGGTCATATGCATGGCTGACACGCCGCCATTGCCCACAACCAGCTGCCATGATCCATTCGCAACAGGCTGACCCCACGCATCCCATAACAAGAAGCAGAAGCAGCACAATAAAAATTCAATGATCCTCACCATCATTTGAATTTATTCTTGGAAGGGTATGACACCCATATTGGATTAACTGATGAATTTATTGAAAGGATATAACACCCACATTGGATTGAGTTGCTCTAATTGAGAAGCATGTGAAACATGAGCTCTGGATAGCCTCCGGTCTTGAAGATTCCCGTGCGCTGTGAAGATTGCTGCCACTATTAAATTCGTATATTTCTTTCTATCGCCGCTTTGGATACGCATCATTCTCCTCTATTATATTTTATTTTCTATATAACTGTTAATTTTGTTCAGTGCAATCTTTGGGATTCTTATTCCATATATCTTTATTTTGCAACTTGTAATTTGACTAATATATATTAAACGTGCATAAACCTGTGATTATTATTTTCATAGTCACCACTCAAATCTGTTGACGGAAATAAGCAAGGCATCCTTCCCTGTAATACAATGAGATAAATGAGCCATCTCCTAAACTCAGCAACCTCAAACTTTCGTTATCGATCAATTTTACATTCGTTATCAATCAATTTTATGTACCTTAAAATAGAAACTCGTTGTCTTTCATTTTCGTAAATACCAAACTAAAGGAGGACACATCAAAGCTAGCACATCTTCCCCATGGGCAAAAGTTTGTGCATGTAACGGTTTATAAGCCTTTATTGTTATTAATGTGAAAGCATTATGCTCCCAATTCTCACTTTGTTAAGTACCGGAAGAGAGAGAGAAAAAAAAGGCCCCTAGTAGTTATTTGATACTTATTAAATTTTATAATTTTAATATATTTATATAGTTGTAGATTATTATTTCATATTTTAAAAGTCAATGTGATTGTTTTATTAATTTTTGAGTGTTTTAAGTTTCTATGTTAATTCTTTCCAACTTTATTTTCTTCACTCATCTAATATTTACTAATTAAACAAATAAAGTAATCTTTAATTATTTATTACTTATTAAATTTTATAATTTTATTATATTTATATATTTATCAATTAATATTTCATATTTTAAAAATTATGTAAATACTTTGTTAAAATTTTGATGGTGCTTAACTTTTATATTAGTTCCTTCCAACTCTTATTTTTCCACTTCTCTAATATATATTAATTAGGCCTCTTTATTAAGAGCACGTGTATACTTTGGACATTCTATTGAATGCTTTTTTTTTAAACTTAATTCTCTTCAGCTTTTATTCTCACAATTTTATTTTTTAATCATTAGAAGTTATTTCTAGTGTTAATAGGATCTTAGTTTAAATTTAAATTTTATATAAATATACAAGAATTTTATTTTATTAAGTCATCTAAAACTTGAAAATAATTAATTATTGTTCTCACATATTTATTGAATATTTACAACTTTTCTAGAGAAGAGAAAGAATTCAATAGAGCATATTTTGAAATGCAAAAGTTTTTCTTCGAAGAAAATATCGAGATAGCTCAACTAATCAATAATAAAATGTTGGTATTAAAACATATATTATTTTCCTTAAGGGTTTAGATAAGTTTGTCCAATAAGGAAAGGATCATGATTCAAATTTATTAGTGATTTAAGTGAAAGTATTAAAAACTAAGGGAAGTGTTTGGAGATTAATCAAATTAAGTGAACACAATCATCAAAAGAGTTCAAACTTGTCTATAATTTTATCTAGATAATATATATGATTATTAAGGCACTATCCTTAGTGTGTCTATGGTCCAAACAACATCCTCTTTTCGACACAATATTTATAGACCATCATTACCTTATTTATAAGTATAAACTCTCATTATTCGATCAGGGAAACTATCACTAATTATCATGATATTCAAGATACATTTCTAAACCTTCCATACCACCTCATTTTTTATAATTTTAAAATTAATTAACTATGTTTATTACTATTTTAATCTTTTTATTTATCTGAGTTAAATATTTATTGATACGTGCATTATATTCTTGTCATTAAAGTTCATATATCTATAATAAATTTTGGTAAAACTAATTTTTAAAGTAATAATTTTATAAAATTCCCATTATATTATTTGACACATTCCAAGTAATGGTCCTATGATTATGATAAAGATATCAAGAGATAGGTTGCTCAAAAGATAAAATGGACTGCACCATCTCATTCAAAATATTTGAAAACATATGGAATCCCTATAAACTTATCTCTATTATAGATTAAATAGAAAACATATTATTTAGATTGATATCTTAATTTGTATTTTAATTAGTTAAAATTAAAAACTAATTAATATTCTCATAATAATGATAGTTATGATGCATTTTTGAGTGTCACAATTATTCATGGGGTTTAAAAATTTTGATAACTGCCAAAGACCCTATAGAGTGTCCTTTTAAGTATGTTTGCATCTTGGAGTGGTCACTATTTTTTTCACCATATAATCTAAGTTATCACCAATTTTTTATCAAATGGATATCAAACAAGTTTGGCAACCACCAAGAAGTTCAAATTCCATTCAGCAGTAGTTAAAAGTCCCACGGTTCCATAGACTTTAAAAAAGATAGGTTGTGGCTTAATTTTCCTTTGGTACAACCTTAGATAGATTATAAATACATTAGGTCATGGTTTATATTTCCATTGGTTTTTCCTTAATGGATTACATGTAACCAATCAATTTGAACCATCCACATGTCATTATCATGTTGGCATAGAGTAACAAATTGACATAGATATCACATTGATATTACATAGAAGTCCATGAAATGTGATCATGAGATGCACGACATGTGGTTCTATCACAATCGTTCACAAAACATAATTACTTATAATAAAGTAATGTGCCCATATAAAATAACCTTGGATTAAAGAATTCATGGAGCGGGACTAATTGTAGGCTATTGATGGTGACACTTGTCACCATCACAGCTTCTCATGGTCATAAATTGGATGGGTTTTTGAATCAAACCGTGAGCACTCCATGATCCATAATAAGCTACCACGTAGGATGATTAGAGAGGGGGTATCCCAAAAGTGACCTAAGGTAATAAAGCCTAACTTATAAGTAAAATATTTAAACATATTTACGTATTTGATGACAACTCTTTCATATAGTATGTTGTGTGTATAATTTGTCAAATTTGTATTGTTCTTGATCCTTCTCATAACTCTTTTATATTATATATATATATATATATATATATATATATATATATATATATATATATATATATGGGCTTTTTGACTAGGCATATATACACTTTGTATTATCTTAAACTTTTTATAGTTGTTTTAATCCATTCATCTTTTAATCTTGTATTTTATTTTTCATGTTTTGAATGTTATATGTCCTTTTTAATGTTAATAGAATTTTAATTTGTATTCAATTTGTTTGTAAATATGTATGCATTATATCTCATTTAAACATATAATGTATCGAAATAATTTATTATTCTTCTCAATAATTTGTTAAAGCATTTATTAAAATATAAATGTATTTATTAATGTTTTTGTGTGTAGAGATTTCAAGTATTGAACATACTATATTAGCATTAAAATATTTGAGTACTAGGCTAATATAGTTAAATGTAATAATATACTGTAAGTATAAGGGTAGATAAATGAAATTAACTAGAGTAGTAAATGATAAAGAGAAATAAAAATAGACATAAATTGATAGATAAATTCTTATTATTGACTTTTTTATAATTTGGTATTGGTTGAATGTACAAAAAATGAGGCTTAGGAACAATTGAAAAGGAAATCTAGAAATATGACATTGATCTATGGTATTGACTAATTTTAGATCTTATGGTAATGATCAAACTAGAAAAATGTGATTTAAAAATGACAATTGTCATGAATGATGTCAACATGTTCCTAAAATAGCTATGCAAGTCTAATAGATCTAAAAATTCTTAGAACCTTTCCTCATTAAGTGATAAACAAAATAATATATTAGATATGCAAATAGATACCCATAGATGTCAAAATATCATCTATTTTTTTAGGGCTCATGTCCACATTTAGAGAGATAAAATTAGTTTGTATATTTTCAGGGTCTGACCTCAATTATCCACCATCTTACCTTTTTACAAGTATGATTTTTGTACCTAACACTCATAAATGTCAATAAGTAAATGTGCATAAACTATTTCCCAATCTTTATCTTATGAGATGTGGATTTGTAAATTAAAATTATATGTTATTTCACCTAAGCCTTCTCTTGTTACAAGTATGCAACAAGTTATATATACTAAAATATGGTATTAAACACTAGACAATCTCAATTTTGACATACCTTCATCATATATGACTTATGCACACATATACGGGTATTATTCAACATTCTCTCACATCCAGATATTTTTTATGAGTCTAACCCTCCTATTTTACTATCAGTAATCCAAGTAAACCTCTAAATATATGTCAAACCAATAAAATATCATATCTAGATATTTCTAGATCATAATATTAGCATCTTGTCTCTTGCACATAAATATCAAACTTAGACAAATTTGTTGATGAAATTGTCCTGAGAGTAATGTTATTATCCCTAAAAAAAGAGTACTTTTAAAATATAATCAATCCCTATGGGTCGAACCACTCACCTAAAAAGCTGGTGGCATGACAAATTACCCAAATGGACTCATATAATAAAAAAATGTAGATTCAAGATTATTGATACATATATTATTCATAAGAAACCAATCTATTAAGCATATATAAATTATTTCAAAATAAAAAGATTTCCCTTATTATTCACAAGATTTAAATATCACTATGAGAAGTCGCCAACCAAGTTTTAATCACAATAACTCATGTCAAGAGCAAATATTTTGAAGTGTCTAAAGTTAGATCAGTAGGTTCATTCATATCACAAAAGATAAAAATTATACATTCATACTAAGGGGAAGAACTAGATATGGCTTGAATTACCTATTCTAAGAATTAGATATGTAGGTAGCAATAAATACTCAATGAGATGATTGGGATTAACTCAACCCATTATAATATTTGAGTTTTTATAGGTTTCTACCCTTCACAAGTGTGTCTAGGGTTTTAATGAGAAAGAGACTAATTTATGGAATTAAGCATACAATTGGGCAACAATATTACATAAAAAGAGATACTAAAGGAATACGTAGTGGACTATTATTTCATAGAGACTCAAAATAGCTCAAGATAATAACATTATCCTTCAATTTGATTTATTAATGTTTTATCCCTAGCTTTACATTAGTGACCCTATGTGCACAAATAGTCAGTTCAAGGTCCGAGTGATTCACAATATAATTTCAACCCCTTTAAACTATCATATTTTAGTCACATTCAATAATTGAACATGAAAATATAACTACATTAATGTCTTTAG
Organism: Torreya grandis; assembly: GCA_037957365.1. Taxonomy (NCBI): domain Eukaryota; kingdom Viridiplantae; phylum Streptophyta; class Pinopsida; order Cupressales; family Taxaceae; genus Torreya; species Torreya grandis. Next base: position 658,753 of record JARHVA010007007.1, read on the forward strand.
TAATTTATATGTTTAGTACATGCTACTTATAAAATTAATTTCAATAATTTATATTTAGATTCATGATGAATTACCATATTCTACAATCTAAATCAAATTCAAGTTTATATATTAATTAGGGTGGTAAAATACAAATTAGTGTAAAAGACAAATATGGAATAGAAAATATTTTATTTAAAAGATCGATAATCACTTTGATAGATTAGGATATCATGTGCATGGTTCATACATACATAAAATTATCTATGGATATTTTTACATATATAGAATTATCACTTTCAATTTAGGGACTTATTGGTGGAAAAATTGATAAGATAATAAAAGGGAAAAAGTGTCCAAACAATAGAAAAATCCAAATAAGGGGTGAAAAGAGCCAAAATTAAATTGAACACTTTTAGAATGCTTCAAAAATATTTATAATAGTTATTGACATTCCAAAAATTACCAAAGACTAAGAAGGGAAGAATACCAAAAATAAAAAGAATCCCTCAACACATTAAAGCACATAGGAGAGAGAAAATAGAATAAAGAGATAAGCACATGGGCCTAACAAGTGAAAATAATAGGCAAAAAATAAGAAAAATAACAAAAAAAACATTAAATTAAATCAATGATAAATATGTATAAAATTACACTAATAACATCAGAATTAAAAGGCATTTATTAAAATTCATTGTCTAAGTAATGACCAATTTAATACTTGCTCATAAATATGGAGGCATATTTCAAATCTTATGAAGTGGATGATAAAAGGAATGTGAAGGTGGGTCAAATCAAGTTGAGAAGACATGCATCCCTATGATGGAAGGAAGTAAAAATATATAGATATGGAAACATAAGGGGTAAGGAAAATATTACCTAACGTGAGAGGATGGTTACAAACAAAGGAGCTAATTTATTCCTATGGAGTATGAGCTATATTTTTTGAAAAGAATACAAGATTTGAGGTGAAATAAGGTGAGTGCGAATCATTAATCAAATTATTTATACAAAATCACTATAAATTTTGTTCATAGAGATATGGATGAAGAAAAGGTGGTGAGTTACATTAATACATAATGGTTCAATATACAATATAAAATCATCCTAGTGAGGCTAAATAAGGTGGGAAAAGATAATCAATATGCTTTTAGTATGGAATAAAAATTATCTCTAACGTAGGAAAATATGTGAAGAGAAAAAAAGGGTCAAAGAGTGGTATAGGGCATCCATTCCATGAATACTAGAATGAGGAAGGATCTAAAATTTACCAAGTTTCAAATAAATAAGAAAGAAGAGGATCCACATCCATAAGAAGGTTGCATAAATATGGAAAAGGGACACAAATAAATATCATTATAACATGGTATAGATGTGGATATTTTTTCATCATGATTATGAGTTCCAAGATTCTCTATGTGAAGATGAAAGCTGGAATGATGTTAGCATCAAAGTCATACAACTATATGTAAAATATGTAGCATCACCTAAGCATATGGAAGAAAATAAATAAGGAGAGATTATACTAACAATAAGGAGAGTCTAGAACGTTAATAATAAGAATTATAGATAATAAAAAAGGAGACTTTTTTATAACCAAGTGAAAAATGAAACTGATGCAGAGGCATATGAGGGCCCACCTACGTCTCCAAACTATTCAACCACCATTATCTATTTTATAATTTATGTTTAAGGTATATGTTTATATTTCTAGTTATTTAATCCCATTAATAATTTTGTCTTAATATGAAATGGATAGTGGAACACTTACATAAAAGAGATAGGGTTGCTCTTGTAAGAGGGAAGACCTATCAAAACATGGTAAACCTATGTAAAATTATTGAAGGCTTATTTTTCCATATTGTAGTTAGGGTGAGTAGATTTAAGAAGGACACGGGACTAGTGATAAAGAGAGTTGATAATATTCAAACTTATAAAAGATATTAATTCTCATAAGAAAAGGTATTTAGCCAAAGGCAAAGTGTAAAGGTTTTTTTTGGCATTATTCATAGTAGTTAGAATTGTGCAAGTAGAGAGAAAAATAGGGGAGTATTAGGTTTCAAAAGGGAATTAAGTTTTTTTAAAATCAATAAGTTGTATTGTAAAGATACATTGTGATTACCTCAAAAGGTTGAAGATAATAAAAATATGGAATCTTTAATAAGCATGTTTTTTAGAGTGTCCACCTCTAAGTAGATAGAGTGTATCTTTTGTATAGGGTTATATTATATATATTAGAGATAATTTCAATGTATTAGCCTTAAGAGGCTTAAGCTATAATGAATATAATTCTATTTATGGATGTTATCTCTATGTGATTATTTTTTATATCTATGTGTGTGAGAGTGAAATTGTCAAGTAGAGATAAGGAGGGCATAAGTTATAGGTTGGGGCATCCATTTAGTTGGAATCCTTACCCTAGATACATTAGTAATAAAACAAAAATTGTATATCCAAAAATATAATATAATTAATGTTAGTTAAAGATACAAATAAAAATAAAAAAATGGAATAGAGGTAGTGAAGAAGGAACCCTATAAAAACTTGGTATGGAATAGTGATGTTAGTGGGATAAAATGATCTCATTTATTCATATCAATAATAGCTGGAATGTAGGTATTGAAGGAGGTAGGGGTCTATTAATTCACAAGATAACAATTATCAATTTGGGAAGGCATATCATCATCTTTGGATAAAAGAAATGTCTACCTTATCCTGTATGAGAAAAATATAAAGTGCATAGGGAAGCCAACATAATAATATTGTTTAAAGGGAGACCCCATACATTGTCTTGGAATACAATTTATAGTTTAGAGACTATCATTATTTTTAAAAGTATTTCCTCTTCAAGGGAGTTAGTGGGTGAAATAGTGCTTGAAAGAGTTATATCCTTCAAGTGACATATTTACATCTAAGATAAGCATTAAAAAGTCAAGAGATAGTTGACAGTTATTAAAGTTTAGGTAGAATCACTATAAAGAAAGGCAAAGAAATATTGAGATTGACTAATGATTTCAACCTTAAAATTCTTGAAACAAGTCTTTCAATTGGTATAAAAATAGTGGATTTTCTCTTATCTAAGGTTTGAATGATAATATAAAATATAAAGTATTGTTTTTTCCCTAATGGAGTCAATCAAATAAGTTGTTTTAATAATTTTTATGCCATTTGATATGAAGTTTTGTGTGTGTAATTATAATTTAATGTTATTCAGCCTTCACTTGGCTTTAAATGATAGAATTTATTTGGCATTCATTATGAGCATTTAATTTTGTTTTTTAGGTAAGGTGGTATGCAATATTTGGTTGTGTGCAAGCGTAGCTTTTTTTTTAAATTTTTTGAGGAATAGGTTAACAAGGCAAACTCTTGTTCATTTGGAGATCTACACTAGGACTACACCATAAAGGTAAGTGTTACAATGTTTGAGTTGATAATGTAATTTAAAATGATTCTTATACCCATTTAGATGGTATCCAATATAAATATGGTGTATACACCACACCCAAGACTATATAGGATGTCTTGGTTATTAGAGATAATTAATATCACTCTAAAGGAATGTTTTGAAGTGGATATGTAGATTGGTGGATTTAGGGTAAGATATTATGTGATGTGTCACTCATAGATACATGCCATATTTTTATTGAATGCAATGGATATTTAGTAAACAGATAATGTATGATGGAAGAGATAATATCATGATTGTTAAGAATGATAGAGGTAAAATATAAGACCTTTGAATAAAATTTATGGAAAATATGAGCATAAT